>PVJH01004117.1:0-130408 GCA_004026705.1 Nesogale talazaci | reverse complement strand
AATGTCATATTTGACCAAATTCAGCATGCAAATGCTGGTAAAGTTTCAATTTCTCCACCATTTGCATTAGTAGTTAATGAATAACTTTGAATAATAGTGCTATCAATTAGCTTTCCTTCTAGATAAATGAATATCATGCTATTGCTGACAGTGTTACATTTCAGGGTAGATTTTTAAATGCCTTTGTCTCTTAAATTTGTCACTCCTAGCTTAGTGGGCTATATAATTGTCCAATTCAACATAATCAACATCAGACCATTTCAACTCACCAATGCCTAGGATATTGATCTTCAAGCATTCTGTTTCATTTTTGTCAACTTCCAATTCTTCTCCACACTCCATAGATTTCACAGTACAATTACTAATGTTTGCAACTTTTTCTCCTCATTTGAGTTGTGCCACATCAAAATTGTGACTTATTCCAGGTCATTAAGATCTTTCCCTTGAAGAAGGAAACCTGATGGCACAGTAGGTTAAGCACTGGGCTTTCATCCACAATAGCACTGGGCTATTCAAAACCCTCAGTTACTCAGGGCAAGAAAGATGTTTTCTGCTACCGTAAAACATCTGAAGTCATTCTACTCTGCCCTAAATGATCGCTATTGTCATAACTGACTCCATGACAGTGGTCCATTTAAGGAGGCAGTTCTTCCCCAGGCTTATTTTGAGTGTCTTCAACTTGAGCAGTTCATCTTCTAGCACTATGCCAGACAGTGTCCCACAACAGTGACAAACTGATGGAGACCTGCAAGCCATAACGCCTGGAAAGATAATGTCTGTTCTGAGCAACTGTTAGCTGGGAGAAAAGGAACAAAGCCAAAAGGACAAGGTTTACACTAAAGTAAAGATGAGAAGGAACCTAGGAAACCAACCAGAACACAAGGGAAAAGAGTGACACATCATGCAAAATGCAAGTCATGCCACTGAGCAATTTATGTGGAAATGATCAACCAGAAACAAATGTGTTGTACAAACTTTCATTAAAAACACAACAAATATCACTGAAGACAAACCAGAGCATTCCAGAACAGTGGAGTATTAAGTGCAGAGGTCTATGCATAGATTGATAATCCTAAATGACTAGGAGAATGTCAAGAGAAAAGCGGAGGTAGAATCGCTTCTACTTTGGATGACGGGCTTTTATAAGGAAAGTGGCTGATCATTCCCAACAGATTTCAAATGAGATCTGTGTCTTGCAGGCCTTACTGATAGTTGGCCTGTTAGAAGTAATCAGAGGAGAAAAGACGTAAAGAACTGGTGAAAGAAAAAGGAAACGCGTGTACTCAAGAGGTATTTTGAAGAGAGGTTAAAACTTGATCAAAGAGATGTCTACACATCCCTCACTGACCCCTAGCCCTGCAGAGGACAATGATGAAGACACAGTGTGGAATCTGCACCCGATCTGACCCCGCCACACGGAGGCAAGACACTAAAGGCATGCAAGAGAACGGCAAGTGCAGTAGAGCCTGGCACCCCATCAGACACGACCAGAGAACACTCCTAAAGACCAGAAAACAGTCCTTGAACTATTTACAGGCTTTTTTCTATTTTGTTATTGGTTTTTTGTTGTTTTTCTGTTTTTTTATTGCTTGGTTTTGCTCTGTCATGCTTTTGTGCATGCTATTATTTCTGTAGGTCTATCTAGACAAGATAGGCTGAAAAAAACAATCTGGAGGAGAAAATTACAGGACTGAAGGTTCTGTCAGGACATGGGAGAGGGGGAGGTGGGGCAAAGGAAGTGGTGTTAACCAACCAAGGGTCAAGAGAACAACAAGTGATCCAAAATCTGTAGAAAGGAGGATGTTGGAGGCTTGGTAGGGTTTGATAAATGGTTATGTAACTGAGAGGAACTACTGTAACCCAAATGAAGGCTGAGCATGAGAGTGGGACAAGAGGAAAGTAAAAGGAAATAGATGAGAGAGCTAGGAGGCAAAGGACATTTATAAATGTCTAAATAAATAAATGTACATATGTAAATATATTGTATATATAAAGATGGGGAACTAGATCTATGGGCATATATTTATAGTTTTAATATTAAGGTAGCAGATATATATTGGGCCTCCACTCAAATACTCCCTCAATGCAAAAATACTTTGTTCTATTAAACTGGCATTCCATGATGTTCACCTTCACAACACAATCACTAAACACAAAACAGGTGCATAAGCAAAGGTGGTGAAGAAAGCTGATGGTGCCTGGCTATCAAAAGACATCTAGGGTCTTAAAGGTTTGAAGATAAATAAGTGGCCATCTACTTCAAAAGTAACAAATCCCACGTGAAGAAGCACACCACACTGTATGATCATGAGGTGTCAAAGGGATCATGTTTCAGGCATCAGAGAACAAACCATCATATCATTGTTTGCTTACCTTCCCCATATGATTGTTAAAGACAAATGGGTGCATAAGCAAAAGTGGTGAAGAAAGCTGAACCATGATGGTGCCCAGCTATCAAAAGATGTAGTGTCTTTAGTCTTAAAGGCTTGAAGGTAAAGCAACATGGCGCACATGGAAGAAGCACACCAGCCTGTGTGATCCTGAAGTGTCAATCTGTCAGGTATCAGGCATCAAAGAACAGAAAATCATATCATTGTGAATGAGGGGGCATGTGGAGTGGAGACCCAAAGTCATTTGTAGGCAACTGGACATCCCCTTACAGAAGGATTGTGGAGAGACTAGCCAGTCAGGGTGCAGTGTAGCAATGATGAAACATACAACTTTCCTAAATATTTTCAACACACACACACACAATCATGATCTCAATTCTACCTTACAAATCCTAGACCAGAGGATGTACACTGGTAAAGATAAGAACTGAAAACACAGGGAATCATGGACAGATGTTGAAAGTGGAGGAAAGGTGGCGTAGAAAGGTGGAACCGATTATAAGAATCTACATATAACCTCTTCCTTGTGGGAGGGACAACAGAAATGTGGGTGAAGGGAGATGTTGAACAGTGTATATGACAAAATAATAATAATTTATAAATTATCCAGGGTTCATGAGGGAAGGGAGAGTGGGAGGGAGGGGAAAAGATGAGCTGACACCAAGGACTTAAGTAGAAAGGAAATGTTTCGAGGATGATGAGACCAGCATGTGTACAAATGTGCTTGATACAATGGGTGACTGCATGGATTGTGATAAAAGTTGCATGAGCCTCCAATAAAAATCATTAAAAACAAACAAAAAATTACAAAATGCAAAAATACTTGAAATATTCCTTATAATAATAAAGTCAATTCTAACTGTTAAAAGAGAAAGAGAGAAAGAAAGAGAGAGTGCTCTCGATTCTTTCCAAATCCCTATATCTCTCTCTGATTTTAAAAAAGGTGCTTTGTGCCCTTATTTTATTTCCACTTTAGTCAACTTTTAAAATATTTCTCCACAAGTCTTTCCCCTGGTTGTGAACTTACTGGGGGCAGAGACTATTAGATGATCATCATTGTGTTTCCAAGCAGAAATCACCTGATTGCTACATTTGTCAATGATTGCAACTGCTAATGAAGAGATTGGAAGTTTGGGTCCACTCAGAGGCCCTGCTTAAGTATGATCAGCCTTTGAAAAGCTGTGGAGTACATAGTACATTTCCATTCTGACAAGTGTAGCGTTTCCATGGTCCAGAATGAACACTGTGACAACTGGTTTGCTTTGGGGCTTATTTTCCACAGGGCTGGCACGAGGCTGGGGTGGGAGATGAGGGGGCATTCATTTTAGAATCACTTGGTGCAGTGTTGAACCCTGTATTGTAAAGTCTGATATTTATCACTATAGAATATTTTAATCCTCTATTTGAGGAAAAAATACCACATTAAACATTATCTGGATGTGTTAGTCTGGGTAGACTAGACAGAAACAATTCCATAGAAACTTTCATGTATCTAAGAACAAGCTTTCTATACAAGAGCAATTGAACATTGAGAAAACATCTCAGCCCAGTCCAGATCAAGTCCATAAGTCTGATATTAACCCATATGTCTGACCGCAATCTATAAAGTGCTCTTCAGGCTCATGAAACACATGCAATGGAGCCAAATACAGAAGATGACAGGCCAGTGGGTAGAGAGTCTTTGGATTCAGTAGCATTGTAAACATCTCGGCACTAGCAGGTGCCTCTGCATGTCTTCTTAGCACCCTGTGCTACACCAGGGTAGGTTCCTGGGACTTTTCCTTAGGGTTGTCACACAGGTAGCCAGCCTTGTCAGTTGAGTGTCTCTGAGAGAACATTGCCAGTAGAAAGTCTCCAAGTAAGTGAACCGAGAGAGATCGTGTCTTTGTTTCCAAGAAGGAATGACCACATTTCCCAGAATTCTCAGCAGCAGGCATGTCCACATGAACATCTCATCGGCTATCTTCAGATTGACAGGCTAGACTCCACCCCAACACTCTTAATCTTCAAATTGACCCCAGACTAGGTGACTGCCACACTTGATTACTGGATTTTTTTTTTAGCAAACTCTTTTTATTTTCCTTCCATGGTAAGAACCTCGCTTCCCTTACCCTAATGTCAGTCTCAATTCTCCTTACTTGACACAGTGCCTAACACAAGCAGGCACTTCCATGTGTGCAGAATGAAAGGGAAATAAACAAATGGGATAAGCCACAAGATGGATGGTGGTGGGTCATCCACAGAGACAGAGTACAGGAGAGACACCGGAGGCTCTTGGAAGAAAATGATGGGTTCATAATGCATGTCAGAAGCACTGCTTGGTATATTATTTTACAGACTCATTTATTATTCAACACTGGCAGCATTTATAATAGGAAATATTAAATACTGACAGCACTCAAAGAATTGTTCTCAAGATATTTCCCTATTCTCTGTATCTGACCATACTATGTGAAATAACATCCCCACTTAATTTTCTACAGAAAATTTACCACCAGTGAGGACACACACACACGCTCATGTACACACACACACACAATAACTTAAAAAAAGTAGAAAGCATTGCTACAAAATCTTAAAAATCTTGCTTTGAAATATATAAAAATATGAACTACTGTTTATAGATGTTTCTTCTTTCTAGGTCTATTTGCTTCTGAAAGTAGTGTTGCCATCTCTAACCTTTCCCCCATAGAATGTTGTGCTCTTCAACTTACAATACATCAAAAGCGTAGTTTGGGGCATCTTTGGGAGACTTAAAACATGTTCCTTAAAATGCTGAGTTTGGGGAACAAAACAAAACAAAAATGTCTGTAGGGCAATATCAGGCCTGGAGAGTGAATAGAACAAGTTTCCTAAAGGAATGATCACAGGACAGCCATCCAAAAATGAGTGGTGTTCTGACATGATGGGAATAATTTTTGTGGCCTTTTTCAAACCAATGCAGTTTCTCTTACAATGTATTTCATAAAATTTGCTCATAATTTTTCATGGGAAAAATTCCATTATCATTTCATTATTGCATGAATCTTGTGAAGCCTATCCTTTGACCTTTAAAAAGAAGAGCTCCAGGAAAACGTGCAATGGGTCTGTTGTGTTCACAGTCATTTCCCAGCACCCAGAGTGTGACCCCTGCACACCATGCCAAAGGATAAGGTGGATCAGCCAGACTTACACTTGTATACAAGCAAGACAAGGACAACAAATAAAGTCCTTCCACAATAAACACTGCAGTTGGGTGCTCACAACAAGCTAATGAAAATCCTAGAAACCCAAAACCAAAGACGTAGTTGCAAATCTGAGCAAAATGTTAAAAGCTGCTCTTGGAGAGGTTGTTTCCCAAAGAATTTGGGTTTTAATAGTCTTTGACCAGGTGAGATCCTTGTCTCTGCATGCAGCTGGCACTCTCAGAGAGGAGGGCCAACTGGAAGATGAAAAGAAACTTGGCTCTCTGGGCCAAGGCACTGGTCAGAATGAAAATATTCTCCTAAAAAATTCTGTGCATGACCTCCCTTCTATGCTTTGGGGCTTTATATGTGTCTGACTCACATGGTCTAGGAACGCCCAAAACAAGAAATTGACATAAATACTAGAGTGTGCCAGTTACCAATTTATTTGCCTCCCTGTTTGAAATCCACTTATTTTGATGTGCTTTGTGAGGCTGTATTTACATGCTTGCCCCCTCTCCCAGCATCCTGGAGGGGCAAGACTGACTGAGGGAAAGGCAAAGGCATTTCAAACTAACTGAATTATGTACTGAGTGTCATAAACAAAAGATTTGTTTCTCGAAACCTAGTTGAAAGCTAAAGCTTAGAATTTTCATGTAGAATTTATTCTCTGTCCAATTGTTGGGTTGGCCTGAAATCGAGTTTAATTTTTCAGGTACTCAATTGTTCCCCTGCTACCCAATCACATCTAACATTTGAATGGACTTTCAACTACTTCTCCTTTAGATTTATCCTTGAAAGACTGGTAGCCTTGGAGCTACATGAATAGCTTGGAAGCCTTTTTTGATGCAAGTAGGATCCAATTTCACCCATTAGCAGAGTGACTCTTTATACACCCATTCCACATTCCAATCATCTCCCTGTTTCACATAAAGAAAAAGGTACAGTAAGATTGGGTGCATCGGGGCTACAGTAAGAATGAACATGATAGGGCTGAGCCCCGGTGGCGTAGTGGTTGTGCACGGGACTGCGGCCCACTGGGATGGAGGTTCGATTCCAGCTCCATGGAGCAAAGGCTGGGCCTCCTACTCCCATCACCTGAGGGCAGTAATGCCCCCCCAAAATAAAAAGAATGAACATGATAGCTGATACTGATACCCAGGGCTTAAATAGAAAGCAAATGTTTTGAGAATGATGGGGGCAACAAATGCACCAATGCCCTTGACAGGCAGTTGATGGATGTACAGATTATGATAAGAGTTGTACGAGTCCCCAATAAAATGATTTTTTTTAAAGAATGAGCATGATTTCAAAAATCCAAACTTGGCCATTTAAACCTCTTATAAGACTCACCAGCTTAATTTTAACTTTCTCTATATGAACTTTAAGAAACTCGAGTTTTGTCATCAGGCAGTGCTTGCTTACTAACCAAAAGGCTGGCCATTTGATTTAACCCTGTGGTGCCGTGGAGGAAGAACCCAGCTCTCTGGGCAAGTCTACTCTGTGAGTTGGAAATGACCTGACAGCCCCGAACAATAGTCGCAAGTTAACTTGAACTTGTTTTATACTAAGCTAGGGAAGGAGCGATACAGCTGCCAAAATACCAACAGGAACCATCCTGAATGGTTTCTGATAGAGCTCTCTTCTCCCGAGCACTGCCATGGAGCTGACGCCGACTCAGAGCTGTCTGATAAAACATGGTAGAATGCTGCATTTCTGAGACTCTACTTATGGGAGTCAAAAGTCCCATCTTTTTCCCATCCCAGCAGATACAGATGTTCCCTTTTCTCTTCTCCCATTAATATATAATATATATGTGTATGTATGTGTATATATATATATAATGCTCCCCCCCATTTTATTTGCCTTCCTTACAACCCATCATCAGTGTTCTCTGGAGGTCCCCCACTGGTAAACTATAAAAATCACCCTATCTTTAAGGAAAACCATACTTGTTTAGAAAGTGAGGTCACCCAACAAAGAGCTTCCTGACACTGAAGTTCCATATTTTCTGACTCAGGTGGTTAAAAATTGAAATTTACTCTCGCCTGATACATCACACACTTGACCCTAACATAGTTATTTATATACCCACATCATATTTTAAAAAACAGGTCTTGAATTTTCTCTTCAAGATGATCAAAGGTATCTTAAGAAATAAGACTAGTGCATGGAATCATCCAAAACAACCAAACACACTGCCATGAGGCAAGGTCAACTCTATGACACAGGCAGAACCACCCCTGTGCATTTCGGAGACTGTCCCTCTATGAAAGTAGAAAGCGCCATCTTTCTCCTGCAGAAGGGCTTCTTGGTGGTTTCAAACTGCTGACCTTGCAACTAGCAGCTCAACATGTAACCATGACTCCACCAGGGCTCCAAAGGTGGTGTCTTGGTTAACTAAAATTCAGAGATGAATACAAAGTCCTAGGAACCTCAAATTCAACAGGAGTCAAAGAGTTCAACCATCGACTATTTGATTAAGTTGCTGACAAATGGTTTTAATAATTGATTCTTCAATCACGTTGCTCTCACACGTGCCCAACCTCCCTAATGCTGCGACCCTTTCAAACAGCTCCTCAGGTTGTGGCTACCAACAACCATAAATTCATAACCATGATTTTGCTTCTGTTATAGATCTTTTTGTAAACATCTGATATGCAGGCTGTATTTTCATTGTTATAAATTGAACATAATTAAAGCACAGTGATTAATCACAAAAACAATACAGTTATATATTGTGAGATATTTATTTCTAATTACAAATAAATGAAATTTTGTCCTGAAGCATGGGTAACAGCCTTCATGCCTGACACTCGTATGTGGGTGCATCTGTATGTGGACGAACCCACCAGGAGCCAGATGGAGGACCATCGGAAATATGCATTTCTTAGTGACCCATGTGACAGAGGGGTGGCAACCCATAGGTTGAGAACCACTGGATCTCACTGATGAACTAAATAATGCCGCTGTGAATAAACAGATATCAAAAGAAAGAAGTGGCTTCAAACACCCAAACTACAAACGTGTGTCTGATAAGAAGTTAGTCACAATGGATCTGTATCCTCACAGCATCACTGCTTCGTTTGACTCCTTATTTTACTTATTTATTTTTAAAATTCTGTTCATTCTACTTTCACCTATTCATAAGACTTCCCAGCAGTTCGCTCTTGTTCAACTCCCCTGCAAAGAAGTTGTTTTTACACTTCCTGTATAATGACTGAGAACCTATCGACAATTTTACCAGCATCCCTGGATGCTCCTAGTAGATCCCCCGGGTTCATTAGCATTCTCTACAAATCACTCAAGGATCTTATTAAAACATAGTTTCTGATTCAGTATATCTGGGATGGAAATGCAATTCCACAGCAATATGTTGAACCGGAAGAACACGCTGGAAGCCTTTTTGGAACTAGGGAGTCAAATAATTCTGGAATGGTTGAGAGAAAAGCAAAGTCTGCCAGTTTTCAAAAGACATTTATTAAGGCAATTAAAATTGGTAGGTGCAGAAAGGTGAGCAAGTTAGTAAGAGTCTTAGCAAAAATCTCACAGCCAAGAATCATTGGCCAGAAAGGTGAGGGCTTTTTGTTCTTTCAATTATCTCCAAATTCAGGAACTGTTATGTGCTTCATCACCCCAACAGTCTCATGGGAGAAGGTCATGAACAAAGCATTTCAGTTTGGGCTTAATGAAGTACATCTTCTAAAAGTTCTCACAGAAGTCAAAAAAGTCCCATCCTATTGCCAGGTTTCCAATCCCATCCCTAAAAACAATCTTCACACAATAGCCACTCTGCTCAAGAGCAGCAGGGCAAGTTCCCCAGAAGTCAGAGGACACACCTGCTGAGAGCAAGAGTCAACTGGGAAACACTTTACCCATGCAGTTCAAATCCAATAAGCTGTCTTGTGGTTAGGAGCTTTTGGCATTTTGTCGTATCCAGCATCCACTCATCCATCAACAGTGAAATGTTCCAGAAGGTTGTGAGTCCATATTAAAGAAAGCATTTTAATCAAAGTGCCTGCCAAAATGAGATTAGTGTTCAAATAAGCAACATCAATGAAAGGTTTAGTGGAAGAGATTCAATTCAGTAGGTCTTAAATACTTAAGTGCCACAAGAGAAAAATGCAGAAAGAAAGAGACATACATCTTACAATAAGGGAGAGAGGATAAACAACATGTTAGTTTTATATATAAAAACAAAACATAAAATATATTTATGATTGAAATGTATATCTATGTGCACATATTTATATGTTTAGTATGAAGGTAGCAGATGACATTGGACCTCTACACAAGTACTCCCTCAATGCAAGAACACTTTGTTCTATTGACCTGGCATTCTGTGAAGACACCTTCCTGACACAATCGCTGAAGATAACATGGGTGCATTAGCAAATGTAGTGAGGAAAGCTGATGGAGCCTGGTTATCAAAAGATATAGCATCTGAGGTCTTAAGGCTTGGAGATAAACAAGCAGCCATCTAGCTGAGAAGCAGCAAGCCCACATGGAAGAAGCACACCAGCCTGTGTAATAACAAGGTGTCAACAGGATCAAGTATCAAAAATCCAGAACAAAAAAAAATCATAACATTGTGAATGAGTGGGAATGCAGAGTGGAGACCCAAAGCCCATCTGGAGGCAACAGGACATCCCCTTACAGAAGGACCACGGGAAGGAAAGGAGCCAATCAGCATGAGTAAAACACAGATGAAACATACAACTTTCTTCTAGTTCTTTAATGCTTCCTCTCCCCTACTATCCTGACCCCCAATTCCAGCTAGAATACAGTACATACACGGGCACAGATAAGAGCTGGAAACACAGGGGATCCAGGATAGATAAACCCCTCAGTACTAATATTGAGAGTAGCCATACCAGAAGGGGAAGGGGAAGGAAGATAAGGGGAAACAGATCAAAATAATCTACTCATAACTCCCTCCCAGCGGGATGGACAACAGAAAAGTGAATGAAGAGAGGCATCAGTCAGTGTAAGACATAAAAAAAAATAATAATAAATTATAAATTATCAAGGCTTCATAAGGGAGGGAGGGTAAGAGAGGGAGGGAGAGAAAATAAGAAGCTGATACCAAGGGCTCAAATAGAAAAGAAACTTTTGAAAATGATCATGGCAACAAACGTCAAACATGCTTGGCACAATGGATGGATGGATTATGATTAGAGTTGTAAGAGCTCCCAATAAAATGATTTTAAAAAACCAACAACTCATTGCCATCTACTGAATTCCAATTCAGAGGGAGACTGTGGGACAAAGTAGAATGGTGTCATAAGAGTTCCACCTTATGACAATCTTGACAGAAGCAAGCAGTCACCTCTTTTTCAAGCAGAGCAGCTGGTGGGTTCAAATAGCTGACTTTTGGGTTAGCATTCTAGTGTGCTTAACTCCCGCTCAATTAAGAATCTTTTATATAACTCCACACCTCACTGCATAAAGTCAATGATGACTTATAGTAGTCCCCGGTGGGCTTCTGAGACTGTAACTGTTTACAGGAATAGAAAGCCAAGGGTTTCACCTGCCTCATAAAGGAAACTTAAAAAAAAAAAAAAGAAAGAAAGAAACCACTGCTATCAAATCAAGTTCAATTCAGAGGTACCCTCCAGATCAGAAAGGAACTGCATCTGTGGATTTCCAAGACTGTAAGTCTTCACAGGAGTAGAAAGGAGAGATAAATCTATAAGTGCTTGTGCTAAATTTCCACAGGCAAATAGAAAACTGGGGGGGAATGGTTGCCTCTGGACTAAAGGACTAAAAGATTGGGAAGAACTGGATAATTAGGGGCTGGAATAAAAACACTTTCATTATCTACAATCCCCTACTGTTGTGATATCTGAATGCATGCACTGCAATGTCCCTGGAAAGGAACATCATGCTAGGTAAAGTGGAAAAGCAGTGAAAGAGGAAGACTGTTGACGAGGTGAATTGACACATTGTCAGAACTCGAACCTGACAGAGTGTGAGCATCATGCAAGGTTTGGTTGTACGGGATTGGTCACGGTGAGTCAGAACCAATTCCCTGGCACCAAATCACAACAACATCACAATGAAAAAGGAAGGCCAAAGAGAACTGCTTTGAATTAATGTGCTGGCAAAAAATGTACCATACTATGGACTACAAGAATGATCAAATCTGTCATGCAAGCAGTACAGCCAGAATGCTCCTTCGAACTGAAGACAGCAAGGCTGCACTTCTCATGAACTTTGGGCATGCTGTCAGTTCCTGGAAAAGGGCAGCATTCTTGGAAAAGTGGAGGATCAGTGAAAGAGAAGAAGACCCTCAAGGAGAGGGGTCGACACAATGGGATCAAGCACCTCAATGCCTGTTAGGATGGTGTAAGCCAGAGAGGGTTTCATTCTGTTATACAGAGGGCTGCCAGGTGTTGGGGCCTTCTCGAAGGCACCTAACAACAGTGCCACCCATTCAAGTTGTTCCTAAGCAGCCCAACTAAACATTCAACTGCTAACTTCAAGGCTGGCAGCTAGAAACCAGGCACAAGTATCTGGGAATAAAAGTCTGGTGTGCAATCTTATTTCTTTTTCTTTCTTTCTTTCTATCTATCTATCTATCTATCTATCTATCTATCTATCTATCTATCTATCTATTGTAACACTGCCCTGGTGGGAATAGGAAGCCCAGCCTTGCTCCTGGAGAGCTACTGCTGGATTTCAACCATCATTCTGTGGGCCGCAATCCCACACACAACCACTACACCACCAGGGTTCAGCTGTGTAATCTACTTAAAAATAAAACAGCTATTTAAAAAACCCTAGGGAGTGTAGTTCAACACTGAAATACATGGGAGTTAAAATCAAGGCAAGTGTTTGGTTTCTTATCACCTATATAACTGAATTTTTTTAAATGCATATTTTCTTTTCTTTAGATAAATATGTTAATTATATGAAAGAGATTCAAAGAACACTGAAAATTGGCAGGGGTCGGGGGGCAGAACACTCTCACTTCCTAATAGCAGGCAGACATATCAAGAAGAAGAAGAAGATGAGCTAGACCTTCAACAATCGATAGAAGAGGGAAGCAATACACCTCATTCCAGGTAAGGAATGAGAAGCGTTCAGGAGTGAAGTTGAGACAGGATGGTGCATGTTTGGCAAAGGGCCCATGAATACATTTAGGCCACATAAAAGGATGTGTATTTCTTTTCTACAACTGTGTAATGTATCACTACAAACTTAGCAGTTTAAGACTTTAAAGAGGCCTTTTCTAACGCTTTTACAGGGATCAAGTATACCTTCAAGGCTAAAGCTGCTAGCTTATTTACTTTTTGAACCTACTAATTTATTCTGTCTGGTCAGAGTCATCATTATGACCCAATTAATGAAACACTGAACCACAAGGGTTCATCTGCACATCCTACAAGTTTGGTCTCTTGTTTTCCTTCCTGGTAATTTTGTAATCGCTCACTCGGTCAAACTGTCTGGTGTTGTAGCTACAATATGATGGCATTTGGTATTAGTGAAGTTATATCAAACACTTTTCTGAGAATAAAGGATAATTTAAAAAAATGTGTAAGAATTTTTTCAAGGGGGCTGAGGCCCGGTGGCGTAAGTGGTTGAGTACAGGACTGCGGCCGCGGGCTTGGTGGTTCAAATCCAGCGGCGGCTCTCAGGAGTGGCACTGGGTAGCGCCCACGACCACCAGAGGCAGTGATGCCCACAAAACACACACACACAAATGATTTTTTCAAGAAGCTTCTGCTTAATTAATAATGCTTAACAATGTTGTGAGTCACTAGAAAAATTTTGTAAAATGTTTCTGTGAGTCTTCATACAAGCTAAGAAATATTTTATTCAAGCAATCTTCAACTATACCAAAAAAACAAACTCACTGCCATCAAGTCGATTCTGACTTACAACAACCTTGTGTTTCCGAGACAATAACTCTTTAGGAAACTGAAAAGCCTCATCTTTCTCCCTCTGAGGGGTTAGTGGGTATTAACTGCTAACCTTGCAGCTGGCAGCTCAACACCTAACCCACTTCACCACCAGAGCTATAGTTATCACATATTATTCAATTATTAAAATTGATAATAAGCATCACTAAGGATTCCATATAGTCTGGTGTTAGAGGGCCATGGAGGGGAAGGGAGGGGGTGGAGGATACCTTGACTTATCACATTGAGTGACATCAAGGTCAGAAGAAAACTCAGACCTAACTAAAACACCTTTGTGAGCCCTTGGGCTGAGAACTCAGCTATGACATGCCCAGACACTATTCCTCAGAAATAGAGACAAGAAATACATGCTGTTTCAAGTCATTTTGCTTATGGCCATATTGCTATACAAATAATCCATAGCTAATATGTCTTCCTTCTTAGGTTACTCATGGTATTAAAGTCCCCTATGAGGCCAACTCAAGTTCTTTAAACATCAGGTCACCGTCGGTAATATGAAAACCCCTGGCTACACCGACAAAATCAATCACTCACACTCTACTGTGAGACTCAAGCTCCAATTTGTCATCAACACTGCCAGCACACACAAGCTGTTTAATTAGCTTCTCAAGCACTATCACTTGCTCCTTCTCACCTTGGATGTTGTGGCAGTTACATCATCTGTCCATTTGAACAATGGATGGAGTCTAACCTTTCAATCAGGTCATAGTCCAGGATGACACTAGGTGGGCATGGCCTTCTTTGAGGATGCTGAGAGCTCCTGTCTTCCACCCTGGCGGATGGGGCCCACACACTCTCACTCTCTGCTAACAGGTCTGTTGACGAGTGACACGGAGTCGCGCTGATCGCAGTCAGAGATTTGGAGCTGAAGGAGCCACATGGAGACTCACAGCAGCACTGAAATGCTTTCACAAGATCTGCAACTCAGTGGCCTCGGAGCCTCCTGCTTTCAGCAGCATTGCATGTGCTGCATGCGTCCGTAGAAGAATTTATGGACTCGTATTGGACATTTGAGCTAATATCCGACTTATGGGCTAATAGAGAGCGAACTTATGACCTTGATCTGAACTGGACGGGGATGTTTTCTTAATATAAATTACTCTTTGGTACTAAACGCTCTCTTACATACCTATGAGTGTCTGAATTTGTCTCTCTACTGAATCCAGACTAACACAGACTTTCTCTGAGGGCAAGCTCTTTCCACCTCCTGAGTAAATAATCAGAAGAGGTCCCTGGGCCTTTTAAACATGAACAGATTCGAAAGGCCACCAACAAGTCAACCTGGAGAGATAAACAAATTTTCATTCTCACTTAGCCAAAGAAAGTTAAATATAGACCTCTTTTCAGTGATTCATAGTATCTCTTAGCAAAATTGTCTTTCCTATTAAACCAGCAAGCAGACCCTGTTTTGAGTGGCTCATTCATTGTAAGCCAAGCAGAGCAAGCCAGTATTTGTAGCTAGAACTTGAAAATACACGTCAAAACATTCAGGGTCAATACGATCATCTGCACATGGGTGTATATTGAGACACGTCTTTGATAAAGACTGTCTAGCCTGGCGTTTGTCTTGGTCTCTGTTCTTCGCTTTGTACATTACATTTTTACTCCACCTGGTTTTTTAGGTAATGTTGCTCCAAGGGCGTTACTTATCAAATTTTTAAAATTCTGCAAAAATGCAACCAGTCATGTATTCCCAAGTTTTTAGTACTAATAAAAGAAAGGACACAGCTCAGTTCTTGGCTGCAGCCAGAGCGAGCTGCAGTCCTCTGTCTTCTTATCCTATGTGCTTCTCATTCCTCAGCGTCTCCATTCCTTTATAACAACAAGTGTCCCTGGAAAGTTCTTACCACCCTCCTTTCAGGAGCCCCATCTCAACTGCCTCATGATAGCACAGATGTTTTCACACAGGATCATAAGCATAACTACAAACAAGCAATGAAATATTATTTCATTATCAACAGCGAGACAGAGGAAGCAGTCCTCAACTGTCATGGTGCTTGGGTAATGTTTACTTTAAAATAAAAGTTTAAAAATCAAGTTACTTGTGAAACGGAGCACGGGATCACATATAGGCATCGTCAGGCAGTAGTACTCTTTTTCTACATCATCTCTTTTCATGTTTCCATGTATGAGAAACCTAACTGAATGACCTATTTCCAAACGGGTAGCTAATAAAATTAACATTTACTGCATAGTTTAAGACAGAGTTATTTTTGTTCACTTTAATGACATGATTTTTTTAAGGCCTTTCACAATTTCTTAACAGGTACAATGTGCTTTCAGGGCCAGTGCAGATGAAATATGCACAGTTGCAAGGGAAAATCATTTCTGCAACTTCAGTAGATAGCATAAGCACATTTCCAAAATGTTGGAAAATAAAAGCAAAATCATTGGAGAGAATATATTTTTATTCCGAGGGAAGCTTGAGGACAGGCCCAGAAATGAGCACACAAGGCAGAACGTGATCCAAGTCTTCCTCATGCCTCTGGGCAGCTCACACCGAGAGTGCCCTAATTGTGAACATCTGGGTCAGACCTCAGATGCAAACAAAAATGTCCTTGCTAGGCTGGCAGAAAAAGTGAAATGCACAATAAGGTAAACAAATATATCCTGGGGAAGACACGTGTGCCATTATATGTGACTATGTCAAAGACAAGCATGTAGGTGCCAAAAAAAAAAAACAAAAAAAAAATACATCGAAGGCTTTCAACAAAAAGACAGACTGAAAAGTAAAGAGCATCTTACAGACTTGTGCTTTTTTATTTTTTGCCTCATCATGGGCAAGATATACACATGAGCCTCTTCCCTGCTGCTTCTGATCATGAAATGATACCTAGTGACTCAAACTCAGTAACAACAAACTCCTAGTACAAAAGAAGACAGAGCAGCTGACCTCATCTGAAATGGTTCTTCTAACAGATTTCCTGATATCTCTTAAGAGGCCTCTGGGATCCTGCTCTTACACCCACTGCCATCGGGTCAGTATCAGCTAAAGCTATAGCTCTTCATCAGAGCAGATCTGCTGCTCATATTCCTCCCATGCCGTTGCTGGGGGGATTGAACTGCTGATCTTGTGACTAGAAATCTAACACTTACCCAGCAGCGCGAAATGATATCATGCTTGATTTCTGTTACTAAAACTTCATTGGTATAATTGATTTCTGTAATAACATGTGTACCACTTTGCTTTGTGACTGCACTTCCCACATAGTAAACAGAATGACCTCAGTCGTTCTCCCACTATAAAGAACAAAGGTCAACAACTGTGTGTGGGAAAAGTCAAAGAACAAATATTTTTAGGATTTCTAAATCCTACGGTCTCTGTGGCAACTAATCAACCCTATGGTGCAAAAGTAAATGAATGAATATGGCTTTGTGTCAGTAAAATTTTATTTTTACAAAAGTGCCAGGCTGAACTTGGCAAATGGGTACCAGATTGCCAATCTTCTTTCAGTCTAAGTGGAGGAACACTTCAAATCTTTCACAATGGCAGAAAACTCTGACTTGGACAAAGAACCCCCAAACCTTGTCATTTATTCTGTCTTTTAACTGCCAAAAGCGTATATGACTATCTAGCAATAATATCTGCATCACTCCCTAAACAAAACAAAGTCTACCACACAGTGGATCATAAGTGATGAAGAGTGAAGACTGTCAGTAACTTTGAAAAGAAGTTCAATCTTACCTGAAGTCTTATATTTTGCCTGCTAGAATTTAATAAAACCTCTTTCCCCTCCTACTTTTCCACTCTTCCACTGCTTATCTTCCATCACTCATCTGTCTGTCATACTGTGGTAGCTTGTGTGTTGCTTTGAGGCTAGAAGCTCTGCCACCAGAATTTCAAATACCAGCAAGGTCACCTATGATAAACAGGTTTCAGTAAGAACAATGACTTCTTCATTACAAGTACCATTTCAATAATCTAGAATGATAACAATATTTGTGAACCTCACTACATGGAATATACCGAAATCAAACCAAGAGATGATGAAGAAACTCCATATAATCAACCAAAACAAGGTTGGGTGGGAAATTGGGGAACACATCATCAAGTGCTCACATGTAAGTTCAAATGCTGGGAGAGTTACCCATTGTGAACAGATTTAGCAAAGATTCCAGACCACAAACAGACTGTAAAGAAAGAATAGTCTATCTGCTTCTTGGGGATTAGCCTGAGAACCTTGAGAATAGCAGAACATTGTCAGAAACAGTACTGGAAGGCACTTAAAATATGATTGGGGAAGCGCTACCTCCACAGATTAAGTCAACCTGAATGGCCTACACAGAATAAAGCTTTTAGGACCTTCATTTGCACTTGAGGCATGACTACAACTGAGAAGAAATAGATGCAAACATCCATTAGTAATTGGAATGCAATACGGAAAGTGTAAATTTAGGAAAATTTGAAGTTGTCAAAAAGAAAATGGAGCACATAAAGATCTAACTCCTAGAATTACTGAGTTGAAATGGTCTGATATTGTGAAATTTGGTTTGGACAATCATATGGATTGTTATGCTTAGAATGACATACTCAAGAAGAATTGCATTGTCTATCATCAAAAATAACAGTTCAAGGTCTGTCTATGCTGTGACAGGAAAATATCTATACACCTACAAAGCAATGTTAAGTTCTGTTGAAGATAGTTACTATGAGTTGAAATTAACTTGACAGACCAAAACAAAAAGGTAGCCCAGTTAGCAAACCTATTACTAAAATTTACACACCAACACCAATTTAATAATTTTTTTAAATTAAGAATTTTACCAACTTCTTCATTCTGAAGTTGACCAACATGCATTGATAATTACTGGCGAATAGAATATAGAAGTTGGGGAAAATTAAGAAGGATCAGTAGTTGGAAAATATGGCCTTGGTAATAGAAAAGAAGTTGTGGAGATTAAATGAAAGAATTTAACAAAACCAGTGGCTTCTTCATTGCAAATACCTTTTCAACAACATAAATGGTGACAATATACATGGATCTGTATTGGAAGAAGTAAAGCCAGTGTGCTTCTTAGAAGCAAGAAAGGCAATACTTCATCTTCACATACTTTGGGCATACTGTCAGGAGAGATCAATCTCTGTGGGATATCTTGTTTGATAAAGTGGAAGAGCAGCGAAAAAAAGGAAAGCCCTCAACAAGATGAATTGACACAGTGGCTATATCAATGGGATCGAGCATAGAAACAATTTTAAGGGTGGCACAGGGAAATGCAGTGTTTCATTCAACAAAACGAAACAGGGTTGTTATGGAGTGAACCCAACACAATGGCACCTCACAACAGATATATGAACCCTACCAGATGGAATACCCACGAATAAAACTGGCTGTATCTGCAGTAAGAGATGATGGAGAAGCTCAAAACCATCCACCAAAACAAAGTCAGTGTGGCAGTCATGTGCTTATGTTAATTCTATGATTGAAATGTAGGAAATCTACATTTCCATGAAATGGAGTCTCGCCTGGTAATCTGGAGATAGCCAGTGAGCAGCCAATGAGGTCTCTATGTGGGCATGGCTTTCTCCTGAGACTTCTGGGAAATCTCACAATATTTCCCTCATGAAGATGAGAAGCTATCTCCCCCAGTTGTTGGGAGTTAGTCTGAGAGATGATTAATCATGGACAAGACAAGATGGCAGCGTCGGAGAAGCTGGAGAAGCCGGTGGAGAGACTACACTGCTTTGCCCTGATGGAGCCAGACCTCTGAAGCTGGGGTGGCCACATGGAGACCTCTGCCAGTGATGAGTTGCTTCTGCTGTTAATGGACCCTGAGCCCTGGAAGCGAGGAGCCATGTGGACATCCCTATCAGTGCCAGGATTCTGCACCCACTGACCTGTGACTTCGTGAGTCAGAAGGAGATTTTATAGACTGATTTTGGGCATATGGATTAATATCAGACTTATGACTTTGAACTGAACTGGCCTGGGATGTTTTCTCAATATCCTGTTCCTCTTTTATATAAACCTTTTCTTTATACCCATATGCATGTGTGTGAAATTTGTTCTTCTAGTCTACCCGGACTGACACAGGGGCTGACTTTGGAAAGACCACCAATTGCAGTGTAAATTCAAATTAAAGTTGAAGAAAAATAAAGATAAGTCCATTAAAGCCAAAATATGATCTTGCATATATTCCACCTGAAATTAGAGAATATCTCATGAACAGATTTTACTCATTGAACACAAATTACAGAAGATCTGATGAGCTGTGCTATGATATCAAGAACAACATACATGAAGAAAGCAAAAAGTAATTTAAAAGTCAAAAAAGGTGGGTAAAGGCCAAAGTGGATATCAGAAGAGACTTTGAAATTTGCTCCTGGGTATAGAGTAGCTTAAGCAAATAGAAGAGACAGTGTCAAAGGGTTGAAAAAGAAATGTCAAAGAACAGCTAATGAAGACAAAGTATTATAATGGAATGTGCAAAAATCTGGAGTTAGAGAGCCAAAAAGGAAGTACACTCTCAGCATATTGCAAGCTGAACAAAATGAAGAAAAAACTCAAGCCTTTTAATTTGTCATGTTGAAGGATTCTATGGCAAAAAATATTAAATGATGCAAAAAGCAGCAAAAATGATAGGAAAAATACACAATAGCTGTTTTAAAAAATCAACATAAATCATTTCAAGAGGTAACACATAACCAAGGACCAATTATTAAACAATAGCAACAACAATAGAGAGAGGGAAAAAAAAACTGATGGTATTGATGGGAGAACTCCATGCTGCTTTGAAGGCATTCATGAAAAACATTGCTCCAGGAATAGATGGACCACCAATTGAAATGTTTCGACAAACTGATGTAGTGCTAGAGGCAGTCTAGTTTTTGCTAAGAAATTTGAAAAGACAGCTACTTGGCCCATGATCTAGAAGAGATCCATATTTGTGCCCATTTCCAAAACAAAAAAAAAAGTGGCCCAACTGAATGCAGAAATTATTAAACAATATCATTAACATCAAATGCAAGTAAAATGTTATTGAAGAAAAAAATGTTCTTAACTGAAGATAATTCACAAATGGTGCAGCAGTTGACTGACAGGAAGCGGTCAGAAATTTGAGCTGGATTACAAAGAGGAAAGGTAGAAAGTGTATTGTTGCTGCTGTGAGCACCCATGTGATTTGGATAGAATTAATCCCACTGCTTGCAAAGGGGGTTCAGCTTAGAATGGCATCCCAAATCAGCAGTCTTTTCTCTTCCATCACAGTGTCTGATGTTAGAATAAAGGCCGAACCTAAATTGGCCTATCACAATGAAAACCAGAAGTCTAAAGTGATGGAAATAGAAACCATTTTGAATGGTACGATGTGCTGAGGTGCAGTAGGGAACTGTTATAGCCATTTTGCCACCCGAACACAGCATCCTGGAGAAAAGCAAAATAGAAAGATAAGGCTGGGGAAAATCAAACTTGCTGGCATCAAGTCCATTGTGACTCTTTCACAACCCTATATAGGACTTCCAAGGCTATAAATTTTCATGGGAGCAGACATTCTTATCTTTTCTTTCACCCACAGAGCAGCTGGTGTGTTTGAACTATCAATACTCTTTTAGGGAAGAAAACAAACAACAAACAACTCACTGTCTTCAAGAGTAGGGTAGATATGCCCCTGTGGATTTCCGGGACTGTAAGTCTTAACAGAAGAAGAAAACCTCAACTTTCTCCCGCAGTGCAGCTGGTAGTTTCAAACTACTGACCTTGCAGGATTACAGCCCAATACGTAACCACTATGCCACCAGTGCTCTTTCGGGAGAAAAAAGACCTGCTTATTGATCCCCAAAAGATTAAAGGCACTGTAAACCCTATGGACCTGCTCTCCTCGGACACATATGTGTGGTCATGAGTTGATCGCCAAGGCAAATGGTTTTTTTGGTTTGCTTGCTCGTCCTGTGCCAACAGATCTGTCTAGGATATTTCAGTTAGAGTCCCCCTAATGTTCTCTTCAAATCTCTATTGGAAGGAAGGGAAAGATCGAGGGAGGGAGGGAATTCTGTAGTACCACAAAATACCAGGATAATACAAAACATTCAAAAGAAGAAATCCTCTGGTTTAGTAAGAGATTGCTAGTTCATCCCAAAGCCATTTGAGAAGTGACCCTCAAAGAGACGGACTGGCATCAGGGCTGTAATAATGGGTTCAAATAGGATGAATGATAAGATTGAAAGCAAAGGCTGAGCCCCAGTGGCGTAGTGGTTGTGTGCGGGACTGCGGCCCACTGGGTTGGAGGTTCAATTCCAGCTCCCAGGAGCAAAGGCTGGACCTCCTATTCCCACCACCAGAGGGCAATGATGCCTAAAAAATATTAATTAATTAATTAATTAATTTTTTAAAAAAAGATTGAAAACAGAGCAGACAGTGTTCCTTCTTGTATGCAGTGGTCCTGTGAATCGGAACCAAGTTGATGGCACCTAAGAGGGATGCCGCAGTTAGAAAAAGAAGAACTTGTAAGGAAATTTTGGAGACAATGGGTAGAGGTAATATAGCTTGTCAGTTTAATAACAACAACTGGTAAGAATGAAATTGACTTATTAAAATAAAAGAACTTTGTACCATAAAAGAACTTTGTACCATAAAAGTTTTTATTGCTATGCAACACAGCACGACAAACCTGTTACCTCAAGGTGGGTTTCTTTGGAGACTCAGTGTGGGGCGGGGGGCTGGGGCTGGGAATCAGCCTCCATGTTTATTGAGCTATATTGGGAATTTTAGTTTCTTGAAAGTGTAGGATTGAAAACCCGTTTCCCTGATGGCTTCATGGAAATCCCAATGCCTAAAGAATATTCTTCCATCCTTATCCATGGCCCCCTTCCCTCCGTATTCAAGCCAAAGGTGGAGTGTCCAATTCTTATGGTGCTTCAAACCTCCCTGGTTTCCCCTTCTGCTATAAACCGCCCCCCCCCCCAAAAAAAAGCTCTGCTTTTCAAAAAGTCAAGTGATTACAATAAATCTACCCCAGCGTCTCCCTATTTTAAGGTCAACTGATTAGAAACTTTAATTATGTCTCAAAACCCTTTGTGTGATGAAACAGCCATGATATTGAGTCCCAGGGATAAGGATGAGAAATCTTGGGGGACTGCTTTAGGAATCCACCTACTCGATGTAGACATTTAAAAATGGAACATACACATTTAAAGGTAGAAAAGAATTCAAATGCCACTGGACCTCAAAGAAGGTTTAAAATATCTGCATCTTGAACTCTACAAATCGTCAGTGATGCGGATAAAAGAAATTCAGGGATGACCATATCACTCGAGTCATAGTGAGAAAGAGGAAAATTTTCTTTCTTGGAGAATGAAAGAAAGAATAAATAGGGAGGGAGATGAGGAAGATAAGCAAAAGAGTTCTTTTGCCAGCTATTTACTTTGCCAAGATTAGTATCATTTTAATTTAGATACAGAGACACACATTCTCATATTCTGAGGCCCTTTGAAAACGTTTTCCAGATGGTTACACCTCCCTAGAGTGACAGCACCCAACATAGCCTTGCACATATTGGGAATTCAATTAAACACTGCTGACCATCTGATGGTGAATTCAGAGTCTGGAGTAGCTGAGTCAATACAAACATATGGCTTGGCTCCCATCGAAATAAAAATCGGGCCTGTATATTTCCCTCCCCAACATTGCACCTCCTTTGCAATGTGGGAGAAAACAGACGTGAACTAATAAAAAACAGACCATGTAACAAAAGATTAGAGTGCACAAACTGTAAAATATAAAAGTCCCTCTAAATTTATCTTAACATCAGAACCGCTTTACCTCTAGGACAACACTGTTGGCATCTCTTCCTTAGTTCAGTATAATGAAATCAATACTTCCTGAGCATTGCTTTGGAAGACTTAAGATGAAGACAGTACTGCCTGAACACAAATGCGTCTAATGTGAGGTTTAGGGGCATCCGTGTTAAAAGAGAAATGAAGGAAAGAAAACAAAATTAATCCATTCTAGCCCTCACAAGAACTAAATTATTTATTGATGAGAAAAAGAGGCCCAACAAAATGTTAAACCATATCTTTCAAGGCCATCTAACAAGTACAGTAAAACCTATCGGGTAAAAATGTATCAGAGAACACAAATTGTTTCCACCAATAGAGAGCGATAGAAATGTGGTCAGACAACACTCTGTGAAAGGCACATTTTTGAGATTTGGGAAAACAAAGACATCCCTGCTAGTTCCCCCTCTCACGGGTTTCACAATATTTAGTAAGGTAGACAATCAAACTCAGGACGGATGGACTGACTGGCTGCAAGGTGGTCAACCTCCGCTTGTCTGAATGGGTCAGAGCTGAACCTGGTGAAGACAAAGGCAAAACGGGTCCGCAGAGTTGTTATTCCAGGTCGAACTTGAAAATGTACATATGATTTTGAAAAGTCAAGAAGCAAGAAAAGGAGAACGTCCTCCCCCACCCCCTGCCAATATGGGGCAAGATATTGAACTGCAGTAGGGAGGAATCCGGGGGACAATAATTCAAGACAGGTTCAGGTATAAGGCAACACGACTTAAAGGAGATTGGATGTGCATTTGGGCGGTGGTATGTTGGTATTAAGACATTATTATTTCTCAAAATCCTTTGTTCCATGCAACAACCATGATATTGAGTCCCAGGGATAAGGATGAGAAATCTTGCGGGACTGTTTTAGCAATGCACCTATTTCCACATTATTACATTAGTCCAGACAAAGGCTTCAAGTGGGATCTCAACATTTAAAAAGCAGAAGGGAGAAGCTGTAAGGGATAGGATAATAGGAAAAATTACTCTTTACCTATCCTATATTCCACACACACAAAAGACAAAATGTTCTCTGTCCTTCCTCTATTTACCCTGTAGCCTAATAGTTATCAAATTATGCCCTTTGTGTCAAATACAGTCTACTGGTTTGTTTTTGTTTTTGTTTTTTGGGGGGAGGGCATCACTGCCCTCTGGCGGTCGTGGGAGCTACCCAGCCTTGCTCCTGGAAAGCCGCCACTGGATTTGAACCGCCAAGCCCATGGGCTGTATAAGGACAGAGACTTTATGGCCCACAAAGCTTAACATATGCACCATCTAGTCCATTATATGGAAAAAAGGAGCCCACTCTTGCTCCAGTCTCATACTTCAACTTTCTGTAGCTTATTTGTATCTAAATATTATGCTCACATGAATAGCTCTTGATTCATAGATTTTTAAGATTATTGACTGAATTTCTGATATACCCATTGAGAATTTGGGTATATCCTCTGTCACCATCAAACTCCCTCAGGCACACATTCTCTTTTCCATCCTCCCAATATATTTAAACCAGTAGTAGGTATTGACAGTATCCTTATGGCTACTCTTCAATGCTGTACCAGATGGAGTAAAGTGATTGCTTCCAATGTACATAAAAACATTAATAAAGTCATTGTTTAATTTACTTAGTTTTCCTTTGTCCTTTTTGTTCCCAACCATTTCAAACACATTTATCAACTCCATTGCTTCTTTTGTTTGTTTGTTTGTTTGTTTGTTTGTTTGTTTGGGGGGCATCACTTCCCTCTGGTGTGGGAGTAGGAGGCCCAGCCTTTGCTCCTGTGGAGCCGCTGCTGGAATTGAACCTCCATCCCAGTGGGTCACAGTCCCGCGCACAACCACTACGCCACCGGGGCTCAGCCCCATTGCTTCTATTTTTCCTTCCTAATTCCTTCAATGTCCTCCATCTCATTTTTCAAAATCTAGACCAGTTGCTCCCTAAACCTATTGGACGACTGCTTTTCAAAGCTTCCTTTCTCTATCGAATCCTTTATAAACTACATATTATGTCTTTACTTGTATTGATTTTTCTCTCTCTTGTTTTGCTGAAGCTCATCTTCCACAGGCTTTCTATAAGTCTATATAAGATATAAATATTTCAATCCTTTTGTCTTAGAGCTCCTTTAGTCTATTCTCATATCTAATTGATAGTTTTCTGAATAGAGAGATCTAAGCTGAAAATGATTTGCCTTCATAATTTTGCTGGCATTAAGTCACTGTTTTTCAGCATCCAAGGAAATCTAGTGCTGTTCTGATTTCCATTCATCTCCATGTCATTTGTTTTGATGGTTTGCTTTGGTTTGCCTCTCCCCCATGATGCTTTTTGAAATCTTATTGTAATCCAGGATATTCTAAAACTTCAGGAGGATGTGTGTTGCTTTCTTAGTCATTATGCTAGATAGTTGAGGAATATCCAGTCTGGATATATGTGTCCTGTGGAGCTAGGAAAATTTCTATTTCTACTGATATTCTTTTTGCAATTTCATTCATTACATTTTCTTGTTCTGTAGTGAAATAAAATTAATTACTTAAGGTCCTTCATTCCATTAAGTCATTCTCACCAAATGACTGGGTGAGATCATTCAAATGAAGTGTGGAGGACTCAAGGACTGGTCTGTTTCGCCGTTCTTCTGGATATAAGAGAACCAAAAGCAAGAACTGAGAGAATTCCTGAGACCATTAAGGCAGAAGAGCCATCAGGGAGCACGCTTGAGATCCTGGCTAGATGTGAAAGAGGCAGCAGCAGCCACATCACACCAAAAGCAGAAGTATCAGACTCAAGGAGCCACCCCACTGAGACCATGTGGCAAAGAGACGTTCTAGGGGAGCTGACAAACCCCCAAGTCTAATATATATAACATATATATACACATTAATTCCTAAACAGGACAAAGACAACCATTTGGGTGAAAGAGACCATCAGCTTGAGGTCATAATGGAGCCCAACAATTCACAGAAACTTGGCAGATCCTTAAATGGGAAATGGAGAACAAAGGACACTGTCACAGAATCAAGGTTGGTATCATATCAATTTGTCTGAGGTCTAGATCGAGCTACATAAGTAGGAAAGAGATTGTGTTTGGGATATGTAGAGCTTTTCATTTGCAGATTAGAAAAGCTTACAAGATTGGTTCAGAGCCCTCTGTTCAAGGCAGACCTGACGATGTGACCCTAGAACCCCAGTCTCCCCGGCGGGGTACACCAAGGCAAGCCTCTGGTGGTGAGATTGTCCCACTCTGGGCTGCTGCCGAGGGAAGTGGGTGTACGGTAATCTACTTTCAAACACACCCTTCCTGAGAACACAATTGTCCTCATTGCTGGTCAAAGTCAAAGAACGCAGTGAAAGCGAAATCTATGAGGAGACTCAAAACTGGACTTAAGGTTCCTACTGCAGCTCTTCTAAAGGAGGAAGATAAGGTTGTCTATTCCGGTGAAGATTTAATGTCTCCAGATTCCAGAGGAGCTGTTTGACTTTGATTTATACGTGTTCTGTGTCAGCATTGAATTCATGACAATGGAGTTTTGTCATTGTTGTTATTGTTGCTGTTTTGGCTTGACAGTAAAGTATAGTTGTCTGCAATGAAGTGCTCAAAATTGAAGCTCCAACACAGAGTTAATATCTTGTTAAGTCCTCTACTACCATTTCGGTGGGGGTTAGGTGCTAGGACAGGGAAGGATTTCTTCCAGTGAATGATGTTCTTCTAGTTAAAGTTTCTAACTCCCACCAAATGGCCTTTCCCTGTGTGGATGTGGTAAGAAGATGGAGAAGATACTGGCAGGCTATACCTGTGAGAAACTACAAATGGGAGTCACTGAGAGTCCATTCTGCTGCATATAAAACAAGCCCTTGGAGAAGCATATCCTCTGGACCCCAAGAATCCCACACAGCGAACCTTCTGTATCCAGAAGATAACACTGGCATCAAAGGAACAGCAGCAGAACCAGGTGCCAGAGTATACAATAGAGTGTTGGATTTCTCAAGCGACAATGCAAGGGAAGCTGAGTGCTGTGCGGCAGGAGTCTGGCTTAAGGAGTGAGGTGCATCTGAGCATTTAATCCGGGGAACTTGGGTTTGCTCACCCACAGAAGTGGAAGTGAATACCGTAGGGCAAAAGCTTGCTGGAGGGAGGTGTCTTTGGTGCTAAATTTCCAGAGCTGGGCTTGTTAATCCAGCTTGAGCTGAATGCCATCAGTTTGAGGCTTATAAGAGTGTGATGATTTGGGGGCATCTGTTAGTAGCCTTGAAAGAACTTTTCAACATGTCCTGATGAACACCTCTATGCTGAACACTTATTACTTGCATTGCAATCTGTGAACTTCCTTAATAAATCCTTTAGTTATATGACCTGTGAGTTCTGTGCAGTCACTGCAATGGATATGAAAACCTATATATTAAAGAATGCTAATTGAGAACACCTTAGGAAAGGAAAGAAATTCACACTGCGTATCCATTTTAAATACAAGCCACCCCTCCATTTCATTTTTGGACATAATGTTTGGAAATAACAAGGATACGAGTAAAGATTAGCTCCATGAGATAAGAGAGTTCTTATACAAAGGTTTTTCTGCAACTATCAAAGGCAGGAAAAACACCATATAAAGAAAATAGTAAATGGTACCATCTTTGGAAGTGGCAAAACTAAGAGAACAAAACCACCAAGTGTGCAGAGAGAGGAGCAATGACCGAAATACAAAGGTAAGTGGGTTAGTAATATGTCAAAAAGTCAAGGAAGAAAACCATAATAAAGAGTAGTATTATATAAGGCAGAGCTCCAGTAAGACAAGGATGGAAAGGCCATCCCACCTAGTGCTGAAGAAGATAATGGTACAATTTTAAAGATCTGTTTTAATAACCTACATGCAAAACGTAAATGAATAGTTAGTAAAACAGATGTATATGTTGGTCCATCCCCTCCCCCCAGACAAAAAGGGGGGGGGGGCAGAGCCCAAGACACAACAGACACAGGAAGATCAAGATAGTATGGCTTCTTGGTATTTTCATTGTTTTTAAATAAAATTGGAAACTTGGGCAAGAACAGAAAAAGAAAGGAACAAGGAGCAAATGAAAATGTAGATAACTTTATCACAATAAAGATTTGAAGGAGCAAAGAAAGGCTATGTAAATTAAGAGCACAGTATAGAGGTTGATCTCAGTAAGAGGGAGAGTGTGATGATAGTTTTGACTGTGTCAGAGTACTCAGTGGTCTGACAGTTAAGGTTCAGTATTCCTCCAGGAAGTGACTGAACACAATGTAATCCACTTCATAATGGGATCTGCTGTGAGCAGCCAATTTGCTGTAAGAACATTCAGGTAGAATGCAGCTTCTTACTCAGATCATAGGTGTGGTAAAATTTTGGGGGGTGGGGGGAGAGACAACTTCCTATATAAGTAGACACTGTGGAGAACTTGTTTGCTTCTTGTTGGGTCTGGCTCCCGCATCTGACTCACTGCAAGGTCTTTGAATTTGAGTCAACAGCTGATCACATTACCTGCAGACTCTGAAAGCCATCAGCAACCTGCCTTCTGGCCTGACAGCCTTGAATTCACTAGACTTCAGCCAGAAACATGACCAACTAACCTGGAATTCATTCACCTCTGCATCTACCAGTCTATCTGGTCTTCCTGTTTCCTCTACATGAGTCAAGAGAAACCTTCAACATCTGACTCACACACTTGAAACAGACTGTACCCATGGGAAACATTCTCTTGATATAAATTTCTCTTCATGGGACATAAAGGGGAAGAACAGAAAGAATAGAGACCTGTAGAGAATGACTAGGTCAGGCTGAGCCCCGGTGGCATAGTGGTTGTGTGAGGGACTGCAGCCCACTGGGTTGGCAGTTCAAATCCAGCAGCAGCTCTCCAGGAGCAAGGCTGGGCCTTCTACTTCTACCAGAGGGCCGTAATGTCCCCCCCAAAACAAAACTGAGAATGACTAGGTCCAGAATGGGTTGTATAGAGAGTTGAAAACTTTGGGGGGGGGGGGGAGTTGTACTTGTAAATGTAATGGGGAGTTTAAGGGGGATTTTCTTCTATTTATTTATTTTAGCAATAACAGCAGCAGAACAAGTCCAGATGAAGCTACGATGAATTTGTGAAGGTCAACAATAAACAAAGTACTAATAAACTACTGTCTCTCAGGACAGCAATATTTCTGCTTTTCCACAGTGGCAATAATAAGAGTGTTCCTAAATGGGTGTAAGTTAGGTGATGAGGCTAAAATACATTTCTTTTTTTAACACACAAAAAATTTTTTTCCCAATTTAAAACATTTCTTTTCCTATTATACTATTCACAAATGAAAGAAATATACAGAAGTAAGGTGAATAGGAATAAATTAATCGATCTAAATGTTATTTTCAACATTTACTCTTTGCTAATTACAGATGAAAAAGCATGGAGCATAGTGAGTTGTGTGTTGGGATTCTAATCATACAAGTCCAATCCCACCAGCCTATCTGTGAGAGAAAGCTAAGGCGCTCTGATGCCAGGAAAAGTGCCTCATGGACACTCAAAGGGCCAGTTTACTATGCCTTTCAGGGTAGTGCACTCTGAGCCACAAACAGCTCAATGGCCGCAGGTTTGCTTTGGGGTTTTTTGTCACTGTGGTGTGTTGTTTCATTACTTGACCTCTAGGTTCTCATGTCTATTGCAATGGATACATAGAACTCACAGACATCTTTTTTTTTTCAGACATCATTTATGATAGAAAGAAAGGTTTATTAAGCAAGTTAAAAGTTATATTGCCAGTCAGAAATACTCAAGGTCAAGTCATAAATCAGTACGTGTTACAAAAGTCTTTCAGGTCTGCTAATAAATCCCAAATGTCAAAAGATATCTTGCATTGAGTAAATCTGCAAGGATGTTACTTTGAGGACTAGCGTTCCCCTGACCCAAGCTATGATAATCTCCAATGCATCATATGAATGGGAGAGTTGGACACTAACTTGGGAAGACCAAAGAATCAATGCACTTGAATTGTGGTGTGGGTGAAGAATATTGAATGTACCATGGACTGCTAAAAGAACAAAAGGAAGATCTGTGTTGAAAAAAAGGAAGATCTGAGGGCTTCTTAGAGGCTTCATAGTGGCAAATCTTCATCTTAAATACTTTGGACTTATTTCCAGGAGCAGCAAGTCCCTGGAGAAGGATATCATCATGTTTGGTAAAGTGGAAAGGCAGTGAAAAAGAGGAAGACCCTCAACAAGATGGACTGACACCGTGACTGTGTCAATGGACTCAGGCAAAGGAACAACTGGGAGGATTGCAAAGGCCATGCAGTGTTTCATTCTGTTATGCACAGGGTCACTGTGGGTCCAAGCCAATTCGGTAACCTAACAACAATAAATGCCCAAAGGGGTATACCCTCCCTTGTAAGCCTCAACTCAAAGGCATTCAGTTCAAGGTCTGTGAGTCAGCAAGCCAAATTTTCCCAACTTAGGACTTAGCCCAACAGAGGCACCCCAGTCTACAAAGTAACGTCTCCTACACAAAAGCATTCCTCTTTACTTGCTCTGTGAATTGGGGTGTCCATCAGTCTGCTCCATTCTCCGGCTCCTGGTTCTGCTGCCGCTCCTCTGATGCTGTAGCTGTCATCTGGATTCAGGAGGTTCACTGTGCAGCAGGGATCCTGGATGCAGAGAAAGCACTCCATTCCTAGGTCTTGCTGGAATCAGGACCCTCTTTGGCTTCTTGGGGGGGGGGGGGGGGCTCATTTTATACACAGCAGGATGGCATTCCAGAGAATCCTGTGCACATAAGTACTCACAAATGAATCCCATCAGTATCTTCCCCCATCGATCTTATCAAGTCCATGCAGGAAAAGGGCATTTGGTGAAAGTGAGAAACTTTGGGTAGAAGAGCCACAATAAAGCAGTCACTGTCCCTGCATGTAGACTAATCAAACCCTAACCCTGCGCTAAGTGAGCCTTATCACTGACTTTCAAAACTCTCCACAAACTATGCCAACTCAAACCTCAGTTCTTCAAGCACAATTTCCCCCACTACAATCTAAAATAGTTCACACTTTCATGCCTTCAAAATTTACATATTTTTTTTCTGAAATTTCATTTATCTACGTAAACTTGTGTTCAAAAGAAGATTACTTCTGGGGCTGAGCCCCGGTGGCGTAGTGGTTGTGCACAGGACTGCGGCCCACTGGGATGGAGTGTCAATTCCAGCAGCGGCTCCACAGGAGCAAAGGCTGGACCTCCTACTCCCACCACCAGAAGGCAGTGATGCCCCCCCAAAAAATAAGGTTACTTCCAATCCTGATTCTTTAAACAAATATGGAGTGATATAACCCTATATTTTCCGTTCCCATCCCCCTTTAGTCAGAAGTTGCCACTCGATTCATGAATTTGTAAAGCACTCATTCTCAAGGAAGTCAATTTTGTTCCCTAGGAAACAGAAATATCTGGTGATTTTTTTTTTTGGCATAGTGTAGGTAGAGGCCAGAGATACTGTAATCCTACAATGCAAAGGGAAACCAAGAAATGATTAAAGATGTCAAGGATTTCATCTTGCTGGGATCCACAATCAGTATTCCTGGAAACAGGAGTCAAAAGATGAAACTATACATCACATTGGATAAATCTGTTGTACAAGACGTCTTTAAAGTGTTAAAAATCAGAATGCGACCCTGAGGACTAAGGCATACCTGACTCAAGTCTGGTATTTTTATTTGCCTCCTATGTCTGTGAAAGCTAGACACTGGGCAAGGAAGACTGAAGAAGAATCAATGCATTTGGATTATGGTGCTGGCCAAGAATATGGAAAGTACTGTAAAGTGCCAAAAGAACAAACCAATCTGTCTTAGAAGCAGTACAACCAGAATACTCCTTAGAAGCAGTGATGGTGAAACTTCCGCTCATGAACATGTCTGTGGAGAGACCAGTCCCTGGAGAAGGACATCCTACTTGGTGATGTAGTGGGGTGGTACAAAAAAGAGGAAAACCTTTGATGAGATGGCCTGACGCAGTGGCTGCCACAATGAGCTCTGATATCAGCAGGAGGATGGCACCGGACCGGGTAAGATTTCATTCTGGTGTACATAGCATAGGGCCACCAAGAGTTGGCACCACCTAACAATAACAATGCAAAGGGCACCTTTACCCTCTCTCAACAATTAAGACCACCAATCTGTCCCCGAATGAGAACCGCTCCTCAAAAGTGATTGCACTCTGATTCTAAGATCTATAATAGCTCCACCTTCTAGAAAAGCCTGTCTTAGATTCCAGTCCCCTCTCGCTTCTACACTTCTACCAAAGGCCTTGGTCTGCCTCGAACACTTAACCTTGACTGCCTTTTTCCCCATCCTGGTGCTAACAGCCTCCCCTCCCTCCTGACCCCTGACACAGAAGACACTTTTGTCTCTGTCTGGCTTTAGAACTCTGTGGTGTGTTTGCTACCTAGGAAGCTTAATCCCCTGTTTTCTGGATTTAGAACGCTACACAGTTTGGTCCCGAGTCAAACCCACTAATCTTCATCACCTTCTGTTCCCAGTGCCCCAGGGTGACAATATGGCTCGACACTGCACATCAGAGCAACCTTTAAAAGGCCTTCTCCTGTCTCATTTTAGAGAGCTGGCATTTCATCTCTTCTTCCCCCGTCACCTAAGGGGCTGTTGCCTATCTCTAGGACAGCCACTAACAGGTTTTGAAGAGCTCATTACATGGTCACTGAAGGAACACGTAAGCCAATAACCTTCGGCCTTGAGTTGCAAAGAGCACATAGATTGAATTCTGGAACTTAGAGGTGTCATATTTTCTTCTCATTCAGTAGCCAAAATATTCATTGAAATACAGGGGTGCTAAGCACTGGAGGAAAGAGAGGAATAAAAAACATGATCTCTCCACCGAAAGAGGGAGCCCTGGGAGTGCAGCAGTTTTTCCCTAGGCCGGCGACCCCAAAGTTGGCAGTTCAAGCTTACTCAGGTGGGCTGAGCCCCGGTGGCGTAGTGGTTGTGCGCGGGACTGTGGCTCACTGGGACGGAGGTTCAGTTCCAGCAGTGGGGCTGGGCCTCCTACTCCCACCACCGGAGAGCAGTGATGCCCAAACAAACAAAGCCTACTCAGGTACTGCGTGGACAAAGATCTGGTGTCTCCTGGGAAACTATGGGGCAGGACTACGCTATCCCAAGGAGGCACACCATGCTCCCACATGAATTTGACAGACCTGCCTTTCAAGGACAACCTTGAAAAGATTGACAATTTCGTGTTGAAGTCAAATATACAGATAAGTAACTGATTGCCAGCTAGACTGATAAGGAGGCCTAGAGTGTGTTGCCAGTTTGGCTACGAAAGCTATCTATTCCTATTCCATAGTTTTTTTTTTAAATCCTCAAAATTGACAGAAATAACAGTATCAACTAAAAGTGCACAAAATGAACGGATGAGTAAATGAACAAGCAGATGGACACGTAAGAAACTAAATACCAAACCAGCTAAGTTTTTTTTTAGGGGGCCCTTGGCAAGGTAGTACACCATGTAAATGAGAATTTCCTCATTCTACTACAACCCCTTCCTATCATCTTCTTTAAATGCCATTCTCTCTAGAAATGCTAATTGGTTTAGCATATTTAACAAATTAATCTGGATGGTAGAAAATTATACAACACAACCCATGCTGGAAAAATCTTGGCTTCTCAGCCTTGGTGATAATGAAGTTTCTGAATAAACTTAGCCCTATGGTGTGTGCCTCAGGCCAGGACTGACAGTGGGCTGGGATATACCTCACAGCCCAGATGCCTTTGGCAGTGTCCCTCGGATGGTCAGTGTGTGTGCATGTCATCCTTGATTCGTACATTCCCTCAATATGAGAGCATTCAGCGAGGTTCCCAAAAAAAGAGATCACAGCGATATTGCATTCCATCTCCCTCTAAAGTATAAAAATAGCAGTTACCAATTAAGCCGGCACAAAGCACCCACCTGGTTAGATTGCCTTTGCCTCTGCAGAAGACCTTGTTAATCCATTATGACAGTTTATTCAGATTGCCATTTCAGAGAGAAGTCTGATGTTAACTAAGTCAGATGCTAACCTCCATTCCTCATGAGATTAACAGAGAGAGAATTTATCAATTATCAAGGGTTTGGGGAGGGGGAAAATGACGAGCAGATACCAAGGGCTCAAGTAGAAAGAAAATGTTGTGAGAATAATGAGGGCAACAAATGTACAAATGTGCCTGACACAATGGATGGATGACTTGTGATGGGAGCTGTATGAACCCCCAATAACATGATCTAAAAATAAACAAATAAATAAACGCAAAAAATGACAGGTTTAGTTAATCTCATATAAAATAAGAGGAAGAAGAAAAATCCGTACAATAAACATCTAAAAAAATAAACCCCAATTTTGTATCCAATGAAGTATTTTCAGTAGTTAATCATAAGATAAAATAAAACACTTTTGATATTTGAAAAAAAGGTTGCAACCAAGACTCCAAGGAAAGTCCCATTTCATCAAATGAGGTCTGTGTCAGAATTAAGGCCACTGCACCCCACCTTTGATCCTCTTACAAAAGCCTGACTTATCACCTCAGATCACATCATGGGTGATGGTTACATAACTGCCACATTACATCACTTTGTAGCAGCATGACAAGTTGGCATGTATTTGGAGAGGGGAAGTAATTCAACGCATAACACCCTTATTTTTTTTTATGTAAACAACTTTTCTCAATCTATTCTCCACTTCGATCTATATACTTCTAAAAACTGTATTTCCATTTCTCTTATTTGTCTCTGAAGCATTCTAATACTCTACATACCAACTCAAAATGGTGGTTTTTATTTCATTGTATGACCTGTGAATTATATCTCAATAAAACTATTGATGGAGTTCAATAAAACTTTCTCAACAGAAAAAAGAAAGGCAGGCAATGGCAGTTTCAGAAACCTTATGGGCACAAACTGTTTTACTTTCCAATGTTATTTGAATTTGAGGAACAAGACAAAGTCTGAAGGGGCAAAATCAGGACTACAGGGTGAATGGGGTAAGGGTTCCCAAGGAAATTCTCACAGGCCAGCGTTCACTACCCTGAAAGAATGAACAGGTAGGTCCATAGCGGAAATGGGGGAGAAATTCACTGGTGCAACTCGCCTGGTCTTTTTCTCACCAATACAGTCTCTCAACCTTCCTCTTAGTCAGGCCTGGAATCATCCTATGCCCTTTAAGAAAAAAACTGTCAAGATTACCAGTTTGGAATCTCAAAATTCCATCATCATAGCCTTCTGAGCTGTGAGCTCTCTGCCTAGATTGGACTCTGTGGAAGTTTATTAAAAGCCACTGTTTTCTCCAATTTTTGAAAACTCTTAACTGAGAGAACTTAATGTCAACCATCAACCGATCACACAGATATATGTAAACCTGTTTGTTTGTTTTTATAATAAATTTGGGTATGTATAAACGGGCACCCAAGTAGCCATACTTTTGGACTTCCTGTTGTATTTCTAGAAACTAGCATAAAATTATATGCACAATAAGTACTGTTGCTATCATTAATGCTAGTTGCTGATTCGTGACAATCACCCACAAGAGAACACAGTGTGGCCCACCCAGTCCAGCACAAGCCCCAGGATCAAACAGTTGAGGTTCACAGGGTCTTCACTGAACTCTACTTCCAGAAGTAGACTGTCAGGCCTTTCTTCCTAATGTGTCTTAAGAGAGAAGCTCTGCTTAAACCCTATCATCATCACAGCCATGTATGCAAGCCACCAATGACAGATATATGCTAGCTACACTTGAGGCACACATTGGCTAGAAATTAAATCTGAGTCCCTTTTGAGGAAGGCAAAAGAATTATACCCCCAAAGCACAAGTGAGCTTCAATAAATATTAATTTTTAAAAACCCAATCTGTTATCAATGTGTTGAGAAAACAGATAGTGATCTCCTCTCTGTTTACTTAAAGTTCTTCAGCTGTCTCCATTTAGTCGGTGCCCTCATTCATTCATCCATTCCCTGAACGTTATTAAGAGCCTACTATTCTGGACATCTCTGAAATACATCATGGATGTGAAAGTTATAGTTCCAAATTGGTCATGAACCTAAAATGACTGCTCACTTTTGTTTTAAAATATTCCTCCCCTTGTGTCTGACCACTGAACACTAAAGAAAGAGCGCTGGCTTTTGAATCAGGAAGCTTAGGATTCCAAATCCAGCTCTTTTTCTGACTTAGTCAAGCTATTTACTCGATCAAGTTACTCAACTTCTCGAGGACTCACTATCCTGCGAGTGAAACTGATCCATTCAATGACCAGAATAAGAATACCTGACAAATGATATGTAACTCTTCTCAGCCCTGAAGTTGCTAACCGAAGCTTTGTTCCTGTCGGCCACTGCTCTCAAAGACCTGGTGCAAATGACAGGCCACTAGCATGCCCTGCTCCATGTTTATTTGCTCATTGACTTATTCAACAAATGATTTCCTGAATGCCTTATATGTTCTTGGCATAAAATAATAACATTTACACAGCAATTTAAAAGATAACTACACCAAGGTGTCAGGCCTGAAAGAGGTCAAGGTCTAGTGGAAAGCTGAGTGCATAAACAAATAATTAGAATGACCTAAGTGCTAAAAATAGGTGTGTGCAAGGTACTAGGAAAGCAGGGAAGGATAGGAATTCAGACAAGGCTTTCAAAAAGAGACAGCTATGCCAGAGATGAGTCTAGGAAGATGGGCAAGGCCTCAGTGAGCACACAGGAAGGAATGGGCATTCCTGGGGGAGCGCATGAGACATGTTGACAGCACCACACACAGGAATTAAGTTTGGTGGATGATGCTATAACAGAGACGGACTGTGGAGTTCTCCCTGCCTCAGGCTATGCAGCACAGGGTGGAGCTCTCCCAGCTGGGTGGAGCAGGAATAAATGCCTTAGGCTAAGGGGAATATCAGGAGGTTCATGATGGGGAAATAGATCTACCTGTAAATTCCTATAGGGTTAGCATTAAAGCAGCAAATGGACATTGAGCCTCCACTCCAGTACTTTCTCAATGCAAGAACACATTGTTCTATTAAATTGGCATTCCATGATGCTCATCTTCTAGACAAGATCACTGATAAGCAAAAGTGGGGAAGAAAGCTGAGGGTGCCTGGCTATCAAACGATAAAGCATCTGGGATCTTTAAGGCTTGAAAGTGAACAAGCAGTCATCTAGCTCAGAAGCAACAAAACCCACATGGAAGAAGCACACCAGCCTGTGTGACCATGAGGTGTCAAAGGGATCATGTATCAGGCATCAAAGAACTAAAAACTATATCATTGTAATTGAAGGGGAGTACAGATTGGGGACCCAAAGCCCATCTTTAGGTAACATGACATCCCCTTACAGAAGGGTCACAGGGAGGAGATGCATCAGTCAGGGTACAGTCAGGGTATAGGGCATGTTTCAACGATGAAACATGCAACTTGCCTCTAGTTCTTAAATGCTTCCTCACCCCCCACCCCCACTATCATGATCCCAATTCTACCTCACAAATCTGGCTAGACCAGAGGATGTACACTGATATAGGTAGAAACCAGACTCACAGGGAATCCAGGACAGATGATTCCTTTAGGACCTGTGGTGAGAGTGGCGATACTGGAGGGTGGAGGGAAGATGGGGTAGAAAGAAGGAACTGATTATAAGGATCTACATATACCCTCCTCCTTGGGGTACAGACAACAGGGAAGTGGGTGAAGGGAGACATCAGTGTATGATGTGACAATAATTCATAAATTATCGAGGGTGCATGGGGGAAAGGGGAGCAGGGAGAGAAGAAAAGAATGAGGAGCTGATAGGAAGGGCTTAAGTCAAAAGCAAATGTTTTGAGAATGATGAGAGCAACAAATTTACAAATGTGCTTGGCAAACAATGAATGTATGGATGGATTAGATGAGTTGTATGAGCCCCCAAGAAAATGATTTAAAAAAAAAAAAAAAAACAGGATTGGCAAGAAAGTAATCCTGCATTAAGAAGTCAAATCACAGAATCCCTTAAATGATATGTCAGAGTTTTCACATCATCCTTTAGCAATGAAGAGCCACCAATATACTTTTTAACCAGAGTACATGTTTCCAAATGATCCATTTGTGGCTGAGGAGGGGCTGGATTGAAGGTGTGGTACTAAATAGATGTGTGTCCTGAGAGAGAAAGGTCAACGTGGCAGTCACCTAATCTGGAGTCAATTTGAGGGTTAAGAGTGTAGGGGTGGAGTCTAGCCTGTCAATCTGGACATAGCCATTGAGAGCCCTATGTCAGCATGGGTTCCTCCTGAGAATTCTGGGAAATCTGGACGTATTTCCCCCTTGGAGGTGAGAGACTCACTACTCAGTCCCTTGGAGACGCTCTACTGACAAGACACAAGACTGACTCCCTGTGAGACATCCAGAAGGAGAAGTCACATGGACCTACCCTGATGGAACTAAACCTATGAAGTCAGAAAAGCCACATAGAGACCCCTGCCAATACTTTAGTGGCTTACAACACCAATGAATCCAAAGACTGTCTACCCGCTGGCCTGTGATTGTCCTGCGTTTAACATCATTGCATGTGCCTTGTGAATATGAAGACTTTATAGACTGGTATCTGACATATGGACTAATCTCAGACAGCGGGCTTGGACTGGACTGGGTTGGTATGCTTTCTCAAAGTTCTATTCCTCTTGTATATAAACCTCTCCCTTATATACATATGTATGTTTATGAATTTGTTTCTCTAGTTTACCTGGACTAACATAGTCAAGAATGCCATAGAGTTTAGGGTTTCTAGATTAGACAAATACTTAGGTACAGAGTGTAGTGCCGGAACTCCAGTGGTGCAATCGTTTAGTATGCGGTACTTATTCTGAGTGTAGTGCCACTAACACAATGGAGGCATAAAGGTGTGCTGTAAGCAAAGAGGGTATGTTTTGTATTCTCTACTTCCATTGAGGGAAAACATTCAACTGGCCCTTGAAAGTAACATGTCAGGACTCCGAGGGGGAGATTTCTATGAGAGACAGAAATTTGAAAGATATCTATTTAGGAGTACTGACTTTTTAAACCAAAGAACTTGCTCTTTCAAAGATACTGTATTCATTTAGCTTTCTCTCTCAACTTCTCAAATGAAAAGATCACAAATTAAAACCTGACAGTACAGCCAATTGCATGTATATTAAATTCCACCATGAAAAAAGTGAAAGGATATCCAGATATTTAATAAAACAATAACTCTTATCAAAGCTGAGGTTTTCCATTATTCACTTATTAGCTACTTTTCCTGAACAATCTGCTAACCAATAAGATATGGACATTCTCTTTAGCTATAAAATTAATGCATTTCCAAAATAAATGTTTTCAGGCCCCCTGCCAAAAAATACAGCATGCTTCATCTTCTGAATAAACAAGTATATTTAATTTCCTGAGTAAACATTAGTCATCCTTGACACTACACAGAGTCCAAATTCGCTGAAGGAGTTAAGAAAATTCTAAAATCCCAGAGGCAGTGCACCTCACCCCAAGAATGTAGTCAAGAGCTTATTATAAATGACTAAAAGTCAATGTCAGACCAAATTTTGAAATAACACCATGCATCCCTCCATTTAATAAATTATTTCAAAATCAGGTCACAATTGACAGACACACTATCTTGGGCAGACGGGAGAGAGTAGATAAGCAGAGAAAATTTCCTTTTCTCCACTGAAGCATGTCCACCAACTGTCACATCTGGAAAACAGCCAAAATGAGCAATTTATTTGCACAAAAAAATTACTAGGAGGCTTTTGAAATAGTAGCAAAATATGTGGTATATAAATGTGAATGCAGAGAAAGCTTTTGAGACTCATATTTATAGATATTTAGAAATAATATTTCTAAGACATAGGCTAAAAGCACCAGCCTAACCATGCAACACGCTTTAAAAGCCAAAGATAGAGACTCTTAGATCTCTGAGATGTCTTCCCTTTTCTGCTCTACTGTGGTCCCTTATCAAGGTCCCTTGTAAGAGAGCCTTTCAAAAAGTTCATGGAGGAACTTCCATTATTATACTTCCATTCCATTTTCTGTGAACTTTCTGTAGCCTCTGAGTCACATCCAAGAAAGATACTGTGGCTTCCTGGTTGTGTGCCTAGATTATACACTTGAATTCCTTGGGAAAACATGATGAGACTTAAGGCTAGTGCCTCTCTTTCTCTTAATGTACCTCTCCTGGTATGATTCCTCTTTTCTCCCCTCAGAGCTGTAAGTAGATTCCTAGCCACACATGTTTAACAGCGAAGGCAGACAGACACAGCTGAGGTAAAGGGCCTGGGGAGGGGGTGGGGGGTAGCTGAACTCCTAAAGAAGAAATATAGGGAGGAACCTAGAAATAAGCGCATCTAGAGGGGAAACAAGCAAACTTTGAGACTATGTCTGAATCTGTTTATGTCTGTGTTCCAGATCAATCTTATTCAATCCAGGACCCACAGTGAACTACGGGTTACCCACGGTTTTCTAAACAAGATTCTTGCTGATCTAGAGTTAGTGCATGGTAAAAGAAAAATCATACTGGGTCTCTGTATAAGGTAGAGACAAAAAGTCAACAGAAAGACAAGGGTACACATTCATTTTGAGTGACTTTTTAGCAGAAATTCCTTGACAATTCTAACACTACTACGAATACTATTAGGAATAAGGCACCTAATTTGCTCACACAGTATTGCAACTGTTGGATGGGGGGTGGGAGGGGGTGGGGTTGGGGGTTACCAGGGAAGTGAAAGAAGTATAACACAGTAGAAATGGAGGAAGTAAACAAAGACTATTGTCTTGGGTGTATTCTCCAAACAAAGCTTTACAGCTTAAACGGGCTATTTTTGTTTGTTTGTTTCTTTTGATTGTGGTCTAGTTGATTCTGAGTCAAGACAAGCCCTTGTGTGTCCGTGTAGAACAGCTCTAAAGAGGACCGCTGGGTGAACTCAAACCTCCAGCCAAGCACCTTAACTGTCTGTAACACATAAGGACTCCATTCTCAAAACAGCTGAGGCAGTAAACAACAACAACAACAACAACAACAAATCACTGTCATCAAGTGGATTCTGCCTCATAAAAACCTCCAGGGAAGACCAGAGCTGTTCTGTGGTTCTCCAAGTCTGTAAATCTTAAGGGTTAAGAAAGTGTCCTCTTTCTCCCATGGGAACAGCTGATCTTGGGCTGAGTGGCCCAACATAGCCCACTGTGCCACCTCAGCCCCTCAGATGAAGCAGTTGTCAAAATAATGAACTTCTTTCCATCTCCTTTTCTGAGCATGTGCATCCCTGACACCCATGAGGTGCAAAAGACCCAGCAGATTATATCCCATGACCCCGACCTCCTGATCCTTTTTGCCTTCATTTCTAATCTTTCCAATTTCTGGCAATTCAATTTTTCCCTTATTCAGGAGGGATTTCTAATTTTCATTTAAAGAGTAAGTGAACAGGACTTCCAAGGAAGGTCATGGAACCTTAACTCCTTTTTTCTCAACTCCTTTCCATCAATGAAAAATAACAAACTGCTGAGAAGATAGGTATCTGGCAATCTGTTGAAGGAATTGAAAGGGACTTCAGAGGACGGTGGGGAATGGGTGGAGGAAGTACTGCACTTAGGACTCCTCTTCATCTGCAGAGTAACATCACAGATAACAGTGTGTAAGAATCATTTCTATGGAAGCCTAAGGATCCCATAAAAAGAGAAAGTCAAGACATAAAAGGGATTATTATGAAAGGCCATGTGTTCTTAGAGATGTTAAAGATAATAAAACAAAAAGATCAAGACATAATCTCCTTTTGAGCAGCCATATTTAGGCTGGAATGTAACACCTTGCTATTTGATCTCCCTCTGAACCCAATGTTAATTTATTCTAAATTTTTTAAAAATCATTTTATTGGAGGCTGATACAACTCTTAGCACAATCAATGCATATGTCCATTGTATACCAAGCACATTTGTACATCAGTTGCCCTCATCATTGTCCAAACAGTTGCTTTCTGTTTAGGGCCTTGGCATCGGCTCATTTTTTCGCCTCCCTCCCCACTCCTCCTTCCCTCTTGAACCCTTCACAATTTATAAATTATTATTACTTTTTCATATCTCACCTGTCTCACACTCATATCTCCCTTCACCCACAGTTCTGTTGCTCATTGAGGGGGCTTATATCAATCATTGTGATCGGTTCCCCTTTCTCTCCCTTCTCGCCCCACCTTTCCCTTACCTTCATTGTCTCTCCACTCCCATTACTGTTCTTGAAGGGTTTTAATGTCCTGGTTTCTGTGTGTCAAGAGCTCTTGTCTGGAGCAGTGTACATGCTCTAGTCTAACCAGATTTGTAATATAGATCTGGGGTCATGATAGTGAGGGAGGCAGGATTAAAGAGCCAGCAGAATGTTACGTGTTTCATCAGTGCTGTATTACTCCTTGGCTGGCTTTTCCCTTCTTTGTGACCTTCTATGAGGGGATGTCCAATTGTCTACAAATGAGCTTTGAGTCTCCATTCTGACTTCCCTTGTTCGCATTAAAATGGTTGTTTATTTGGGGGTCTTCTGATGCCTGATACCCAATCCAGTGGACACCTTGTGGTCACATGGGTTGGTGTGCTTCTTTCATATGGGCTCTGTTGCTTCCCTGCTGAATGGCCACTTGCTTCACTTCAAGCCTTTAAGACTCCAGACACTCCCAGTGTGTTAGTTCAGGTGGACTAGAGAAACAAATTCGTAGACAATCATATGTGTATAAGAAAGAGTTCTATTTAAAAGAGGAATTGCACATTAAGAAACCATCCCAGCCAAGTTGAGATTAAATCTGTAAATCTAATATTAGCCCATATTAGTCCTCTACCAGTCTATAAATTTCTCTTCAGACTCATGTAACACATGACATGATATCAAAGGCAGAAAGGTCAGAGGTCATTGAGCAGAAAGTCTTGTGGATCCAGTGTCAGTGGGAGCATCTTATCCATGGCAGGGGTCTCCATGTGACTCCTCCAGCTCTAGGGCTCTGGTTGCCACCAGCACAGTTCTATGTGACTTGTTGACAGGAATACAAAACAGACTGTATCCTGATGACAGCGAGCTATTTATCTCCTTAGCGCCGCCAAATGAGGTCATCAAGCAGCAACCCGTCAATCAGGTTGCAATTACCACAGCCAGGCACCATCAGCTTTCTTTACCACATTAGTTTATGCATCTATTTTGTCTTCGGCGATGGTGTCAGAAAGGTGAGCATCACAGAATGCCAGGTTATCAGAACAAAGCATTCTTGCATTGAGGGAGGACTTGAGGAGAGGTCCAATGTCTGACTGCTACCTTAATACTTAACCTATAAATCTATGTCCATAGACCTATATCCCTGTTATATGTTAACATATTTACATACGTACATGCATATATTTATACTGCTATAAATGTCTCTTGTCTCTTAGTTTTCCCTCTATTTCCTTTGACTTTCCTCCTGTCCCACTATCATGTCCGATCTTAATTCAGCTCTCAGTACCCCTCTCAGCTACATTGCACTTGATCAAACCCCACCAGGCATTCTATGCCCTCCTTTTGCCCTTGTTTTGTAGATTTCCCTGCAGTGAAAAACCTGGATGGTGAATTAGGAAGACAGTGACTTAATTGATAGCCAGGGATACAGAAGGGGGGGGGGGGATGCAGAAAGTGAGGAGTCAACATCAAGAAGGAAAGGCTCCAAAGGGGATGTGGTGATGATTATGCAGCCTCTCTTGGTCTGGCTGAATTATCATTGAATTGTGTGATATATTAATTATAGCTCTGTTTTTTAAATGAAAAAAGGTTATCTCTTGGGATTCCCAAGTGTTACCTGGTATATTACATAAGCCAATGTTTAAATTCACATCTCTTTAGTTCAAAACCACAAGCCATAAAGAGCGTAGTCTAGGAAACCCACAGTGGCAGCTGTACCCTGAACTATGGGCTGCAGTGGACTCGATGGCAGGGAGTTTGAAGATTGGGGACTTAGCTCCCTTCTTAGTAGTGAGACTAAAATTCTAACATTTCTTCCATTGAAGTCATTTGCCTAGACCTAGAGAAGATGAGTAGTTCCTGATTATATTGCTGCATGTTGCTTGTTTTCCTCGAATTTGGCATGAAGAGTCAGATGGTCTTTTTTTTTTTTTTTTTTTAGGCATCACTGCCCTGCTGGTGGGAGTAGGAGGCCCAGCCTTTGGTCCTGTGAGCGGGAATTGAACCTCTATCCCAGTGGGCCGCAGTCCCACGCACAACCACTACGCCACCGGGGCTTAGCCTGTCAGATGGTCTTTTAAAGAATGGAAGATACCTTGAGTGATTTATTTCTGCAACATTCCCAACTATTTTTTCCCACTTTGGGCAAGTAAAGGTGGCTTTTTTAGCTATATTAAATATTTCTCAAAGGATTTCCTGAAATTGCATCCTCTTCAGTTTCTAAGAATGATGGGTAGCACTGTGGTTAGGCATTAGGCTGTAAACCGGAAAGGTATTAATTCAATCCACCACCCTCTCCTTGGAAGAACAAGGAGGCCATCTGCTACCATAAAGATAAACAGTCTTAGGGTCGAGCCCCGGTGGCGTAGTGGTTGTGCGCGAGGCTGCGGCCCACTGGGACAGAGGTTCAATTCCAGCAGTGGGGCTGGGTCTCCTACTCCCACCACCGGAGAGCAGTGATGCCCCCCAAAAAAGATAAACAGTCTTAGAGACCCTACATCGGGTCACTATGAGTCAGAATCAAATTAGTGGTAGTGGGTTTGATTTGGAGTATCAATTTAGGAGCCAGGTAGATAAAGCACTCAAGTGCCAACAGAAAACTCAGTGGTTTGAATATCTGCCAGGCACTCTGCAGGAGTGTAAACATCTGTATATGTGGAAACCCCGTGGGGAAATTCTATTCAGTTCTATACGATCACTGTGAGTCAGAATCAACGCAACAGTGCTGATGGAAAGGGCTCTGTTGGCACTACGGGCTAAGTCTTGGCTTCTAATGGAAAGGTCAGCAATTTGAACTCACCAACCACTCCGCAAAAGAAAATAAAAAGGGGGGGGAGGTTTGAAGCAATCAGCTTTCATGAAAATTTACAGTCTTGGGCACCTGTGGGGCCGTAAATTCTACTCTAGCCTATACGGTTGTTATCAGTCGGGATTGACTAAAAAGCAATAGGTTTGATTCTAGTTTTTGGTATGCAGATTTACCATATTTAAAAAGCATACTTGGTCAGCTTCCTAGCGTGTTTGTATGATATTTTAAAAACCTAAGTGGGACTATCATATAACAGGAAAAAAAAAAGCCTACTTGGAGCAATCCTTACTTATCTCTATCAAATTCTGCAAACTCAACTTCCTCAGTGAATGACAGTTACTATATCAGTGCTTTTCTAGCTCTTTTTCTGCATTATCATCATCTTGCTGAAATTCTTGAGAACGCACTTCCCTGACAATTATGATTAAGAGAGACATTCAGCCAAATAGGACCAAAAGATACATAAAGATCTTCTGTCTCAATCAACCTGGAAACCTACTAGATACCCATAACAATACACAGGAAAGGAAAGGCTCATTTTAAAAAATACAAAGTGCTGATCAGTCTATGGAATTATCCCGATTTCTCCTCTAAAATGTACAGGATGGGGCAGCAGTTTCCAGGACTGTCATCCCATCCTCAAGGTTTGGTCATAATCTCCCTGTTACAGAAAATTCATCATTGCTTATAGCCCGATTTTTCTTCCAACACAATGGTAATAGCCATTTCAGACATGGAAAGATCATTATTACATGCGCTGATCTAAAGAATATATTTACTATCCCCCTTCTCTCACTCTTCCATTTCCTCTTCCTCTTTTCCGTCCTCCTCATCTGCTTTCTCTTGATGAACAACTGAGTCCCCCAGAGCCAATAAGGAGGCCAGAGAAAGGTCAGCAACTACAACAGAAAAGGAAGAGAAGGATGCTGCCTGGCCAGGGGCAGAACCCATGCCAACTGAGGAAGGTTTCCTTACTCAGGAGAATCAAGAACAGGGAGGTCAAAGCAAGATAGGGAGGGAGGGCATCCTTATGGAGTCCTTATGGATCAATTAGGCCTATATATTAAATGTAATGGAAGTCAGGATTTTCATGAATGCAAAGATGTGACTAATAAGGAAAGAGAGAATGCTCGAATGAATCTTGTCTGTGGATCTGGACTGGACTGAGAGCTATCACTGTCGAGGCATAGGTTGTGAAGAGAAGACGAGAGCTTTCCTCTGCTAAATCGCTGCCAAAGACACAGAATCTGACTGTCATCATGAGAAAACACCAAGAAATCCCCCATGCTGGGGGATTTTACAAAACATCTACCTCGTTGTTGCCGTTCGTTGGTAGGTGCCATCAGGTTAATTCAGCCTCATAGCGACCTCAAGCACGAGAAAACAAAGCACTACCTCCGTCCTAGGCCAGGCTCGCGACCGTCATGTCTGGGTCCATTGCTGCATCCACCGAGTGTCGATCCATCTCACTCAGTTCTTGCCAGATTCTCCACCAACGTCATAATTGAAATGTGCCGATTACTCTGTGGTCTTCCTTATTCGTTTTCCAATTTCCACATGCATGTGAGACAACTGAAAATACCATGGCTTGAGCCAGGAGCAACTTAGTCCTCAAAATATCATGGACCCACTTCTGCCTTAAAAACCCAGCTGGCGGCTGAGCCCCGGTGGTGTAGTGGTTGTGCACGGGACTGCGGCCCACTGGGTTGGAGGTTCAAATCCAGAAGTCAGGCTGGGCCTCCTACTCCCACCACCGGAGAGCAGTGATGCCCCCCCTCAAAAAAAAATCCAGCTGGACCAGAGGATGTTCACTGGGACAGATAGGAACTGGAAACACAAGAAATCCAGAACAGAAGAACCCTTTAGGATTGGTGGTGAGAGGGGTGATAATGAGAAGATGGAGGGAAGGTGGGGTAGAAAGGGAGAACATATAGCAAGGATCTACACATGGCCTCCTCCCTGGGGGATGGACAGCGGAGAGGTGGGTGAGGGGAGATGTCAGATGGTATGAGATATGACAAAATAATAATAATCTATAAATTATTGGGGCTTCATGTTCATGGGGGAGGAGGAAGAAGGGGGTAAGGGAAAAATGAGGAGGGGATACCAGGGGCTCAAGGAGAAAGCAGATATTTTTAGAACGATGAGGGAAACAAATATACAAAAGCATTTGACATAATGAATGTATGTGTGGATGTTGATAAGAGTTGTACAAGCCCCCAATAAAAATTGTTTTATGCCATTCTTGTTCTTCAGTACTTTTGAAAGATCTTGTGGAGCAGATTTGACCAGTACACTAAGTTGTTTGTTTTCTGGACTCCTGCCTCCGTGAGCATTGATTGTGGATCCAAATAAAATGCAATATTTGATAGCTAGCTTATAGTCTTCAAAATGATCAAGGTCATAAACGTCAAAGGAAAATGGAACTGTTCTGCGCTGAATAAGAATAAGAAAGCATAACAAGTGTAATGTGTGAGCCAGGTCCCAGTAAAGGATGCTAGTGGGACCACTGTGATACTTGAAAGGAGTCGAGGAATAGATATTGATAATGTCTTTCTCCCACAGAGTTGGCTGGTGCTTGTGAACTGCTGACTTTGTGGTTAGCAGAGCACCACAAACCACTACACAACCAGGGATTCTTGAGTTTCAATGTAGCAATGAAAATTCCCTGGTTTGAGTAGTTATATTGTGATCATATAAAAGAATGTATTCTTGTTTGGAACTACAAACTATTTATTATAGAGTGATAGTCATCAGATTGGCAAATTAATTTTAAATGGTTCAGGAAAAAATCGTTATTTGATATAAACTCCCAACATTCCTATAAAGCTGATTTTTTTGAAAAAACTGAGAGGTGGGTTTATAGTTCTACTCCCAATTACTATCACCATCAGATTCACAATGGAAGATGGAAGCCAAATGTTGACGCCGGAATTATCAAAAGGAAAAGCTGAATTTGTATGCTTTCATATCAGAGTAAAATCAGGCACTGCTATATAGTTGGTTATTATTTTTATATATATACATACATACATCAATGTTTTTTAAATACCAATGGCACAGTGGTCTATGGCTGGGATGCTAAATGAAAAGTCAATGGTTTAAATCCACCAGTTGCTCCAAATGAAAGAAGACCTGGGAGCAGATATCGAGCACCAAAGAATAAGAATCACTTCATTACAAAGGAGGAGAGCAGGGTGGGGACCTAAGGCCCACTGGTGGGTAATTGGTCACCCCTTTACAGGGGAGTCACGGGGAGGAGACAGACCAGTCGGGGGGCAGCCAGGCAGTGATGACGCATACAAGTTTCCTCTAGTTCCTGAAGCCTTCCTCCCCATCCCCCAACCATCATGGTCCCAACTCTACCTTGCAAATCCAGATGGACTGGAGAAGTCACACTGGCATAGAGGGGAGCTGGAGATATGGGGAAACCAGGATGGATGGGCCCCTTTGGACCAATGGTTAGATTGGAGATACTGGAAGGGTGGAGGGAAGGGGGGCTAGAGAGACGGAACCAACAGCAAGGATATATACACAAGCTCCTATTTGAAGGACGGGCATCAAAGGAGTGGGTTGGGGGAGAGGTCGGGCAGTGGCAGTGTACGATATGACAAAACAATAACAATGTATAAAGTATTGAGGGTTGGAGGGGAGGAGAGGCCAGCAGAAGAGGGGAAGGAATGGAAAAGCCGATACGAGGGGCTTAAGGGAAAAGGTGGACGATTGGAGAACAATAATAGAAGTGGACATGTGAGGGTGCTTGACGAATATGCTTATTTATATATTGTGAAAAACGATGTATGAGCCCCCAATAAAATGATTGGAAAAAAATCAGGAAAAAAAAAGAGATGTAAGGGCTCTCAATAAAAGTATTTTTAAAAAAATAAATAAATAAAATAAAGTGTTGAAAAGCCTGAAAAAAAAAAAAAGAAAAAAGACCTGGTGATGTGGTCTTGTAAAGATTTCAGCCTTGGAAATCCTGTTAACTAATTTGACTCTATCCTGCAGGGTCAGAATCAACTGGACAACACACAATAACAACATTTGTAAAAGCCTATAATATAAAATGAACAGGAAACTCAATATCTTGTGAAGTTCATTCTAACTCATTGCAAACCCATGGGTTTCAGAGCTGAACTGCACACCATAGAGTCTTCAACAGTAGGGATGCCTTTCAGAATGAGATCTCGAGATTCTTTCCAAGGCTTCTCTAGGCAAATTGGAACCACTGTTCTGACTCAGTAATTGAATACTTAACTATTTATATGCTGCCCAAGAACTGCAACGGCCTAGAGAAGAGTCTATTTTCCACATCACAAAGCACTGTACTCATGCTGAATGTACAGAAGACACCTTCGAAATATATGCTAATTAACAAGAGAGAAAATATTAGTGATAGGCTTATTTGTGACCCATTAGCCTTACGGATCATGGAGTAACATTCACAACTTCAGAGGAACCCAACCCTTTTCTGTTCAGATCAGCTTTGTGAGGGATGAAGAAAATGAGAAACAAATGCAGAGTCTTTGGTGCCACCAATGCCACCATCAAAAATAGATAGAAAAACTACTCACCTATGACTAGAATGATAAGCACAGTGGTCAAAGAATGACCCTTGTCTTGGTGTAGCTGGTCTTGGTGTTATAATTACACCATTAATGATTTGGGTTAAGATAATGAACCCAGAAAAAATTCTAATAAAAAAATGCAAATAAGAAGTCATGAAAATCCATTATCTAATTACTTATTACTGAATAGTCATTTAATGCTGTAATAATAAATATTATAAGAGGAGATATTTTTAGTCCCTGCTATATGATACTACATGACAGGAACTGTTAGATCATTATATTTTGTTGCTGGATGTCATTGAATTAATTTGACTCATAGTGATCCTATATCAACCCTACAGAACACAAAACTGCCCTGTGAGGTTTCCTAGACTATACTCTTTAGATATGTTATATAAACTTCATTTAATTCTTATAATTCTATAAGAGAAATATTATCATCTCTGGTTTATAAACAAAAAGACTGATGACCAAACAACTAGTGATGGTTCAAATGTCTATTCATTTGCAAAGTTTGAATTCAAACTCAAGAACCACACTCTTAATTCGGTCCCTTGGAGACACACTATTGACGAGACACAAGGTTGAGTCTCTTGGAGACACTCTACTGACAAGACAACATGACAGCATGCTGATAGATCCTAAGTCCTGGAACCTGGAGGAGCTGGAGGAGAAGCCATATGGGCTTACCCTGATGGAACCAGACCTCTGGGGTCAGAGAAGTCATGTGGAGACTCCTGCCAGTACTGAGATGCTTGAGAAAACAGAGAGACCTCTGCTAGCGCTGAGATGCTTCTACCACCACTAGATACACAAGACTCTGCACCCACTGGTCAGTGATTGTCCTGGCGTCGTTGGCTGTGCCTCATAAATCTGAAGAAGACTTTATAGACTGGTATCTGACACATGGGCTAATATCAGACTTGTGGACTTGGACTGGACTGGGTTTGGATGCTTTCTCAATGTTCCATTTCTCTTGAATATAAACCTCTCCCTTATATACCTATGGGTGTTTATGAATTTGTTTCTCTAGTCTGCCCAGACTAACACATAAGTAGTTGCAGTATATTCATGAGGTTGCCTAATCAAAATATTAAAAAAAAGAACCACACACATTCTATACCATTCTGCTACTTCTTTCTACTATGCATTTGTTTTGAAAAACAGAGATCTAAAGAAACTTGAAAAAGAGCACCTTGGCCAATTGACTGGAAGAGATCCGTATTTGTACCCATTGCAAAGAAAGATGACCCAACAGAATGCTCAATTTATAAAACAAAATCATCAATATCACATGCAAGTAAATTTTTGCTAAAGATCATCCAACAATGTTCATTGACTTCTAGAAGTTCGGGCAAGATTCGGAATAGGACACGGAAGAAGGGATATCATTGCTAAAGCCATGGCTTTAAGCCATGACTTAAAATAAAAACTATCAAAAGATGTTTACTTGTGCTTCATTGACTACACCAAGGCATTTGATTATATGGATCATAACAAACTATGAATAACATTGAAAAGAATGGAAATTCCAGAACATTTCATTCTGCTCATGCCAAACTTATACACGAATCTAGATGCACTTGTGCAAACAAAACAAGGAAATAAGGCAAGGTTTAAAAATAAGAAAGGTGTACACCTAGGATGTACCTGCTCAGCATATTTATTCCATCTGAATGCTGAGGATTTCATCAGAAAAACTGGATTATACAAAGAAAAGTGTGGCATCAGAATTAGAGGAAGGCTTATTAACAACCTTCAATATGAACATGATACTACCTGATTTGTTGACAGTGAGGAGGATTTGAAGCACTTGCTGATGAAGATCAAGGATTGAGCCTTCATGGTGAACTATGACTTAATGTAGTGACTGAAATCCTCACAAATGAACCAATAGGTAACATCATGATAAATGGAAAAAAGGTTGAAGTTGTCAAGGATTTTATCTTCCTTGGATCCACAATCAATGCTCCTGGAAGCAGCAGTCAAGACATCCAATGATGTACTGCATTAGGTAAAACTGCTGCACAAAGACCTCTTTAAAGTATTGCACACTATGAATGTTACTTTGAGGACTAAGGTGCAGCTGACCCAAATCATGCTATTTTCAATTATCTCATAAGCATGTGAAAGTGGGACATTGGATAAGAAACATGAAAGAATTGATGCATTGGAATTGTGATGCTGGAGAAGAATTTTGAAAGTACCATGGACTGCCAAAAAGAAAAATAGAAGTACAGCCAGACGGGACATCTGCTTACAGAAGAGTCACGGCGAGGAGATTGCTCCAGTCAGGGTGCAGTTAGCAACGATGAGACATACAACTTTCCTATAGTTCTTTAATGCTTCCTCTGCCCCATTATGGTGATCCAAATTCTACCTTGCAAATCCGGCTAGACCAGAGGATACACACTGGTACAGATAAAAACTGGATACACAGGGAATCCAGGACAGATGAACCCCTCAGGACCAGTGGTGAGAGTGGCAATACGAGGAGGGTGGAGGGAAGGTGGGGGGGAGATGGGGAAATGGTCACACGAATCTACATATAACCCCCTCTCTGGGGAATGGACAACAGACAAGTGGGTGAAGGGAGATGCCAGTGTCAGACGTGACAAAAGAATAATAATTTATAAATTGTCATGGATTTATGAGGGGGAGGGGTGGGGAGGGAGGGGAAAAATAAGGAGTGGATACCAAGGGCTCATGTAGAAAGAAAATGTTTTGAGAATGATGATAGCAAGAAATGTACAAATGTGCTTGACACAATGGATGGATGGATGGATTGTAGTAAAAGTTGTACAAGCCCCAATAACATGATTTTTAAAAAGAAGTACAGCCAGAATGCTCCTTAGAGGTAACAATGGTGAGACTTCGTCTTACATACTTTGGACATATTGTCAGGAGGGACCAGTCCATGAAGAATGATGAGAAGCTTAGTAAAGTGGAGGGGTAACAAAAGAAAGGAAGGCCCTCAAGGAGATGGACAGACACAATGGTTGCAACAATGGGCTCATCATAGGAAAGATTGTGAGGATGGCACACGGCTGGGCCATGCTTTGTTGTGTTGTGCATAGCTCCACATGAGTCGTAACTGACACGAGGGCACAAAGAGGCATGGGAAGATAGAATGCATTACAGAAAATGTTTTATTAGTCGAGGATAAACCTGAATAGGAACCAAAAAATGAACAAAGGCATAACAGGAGGGCAAAGAGACACAAGTGGGTTAAGACGATTCTGAGGAAATCTTGTCTCATTCTTCAGTTTTTCTACAGAGCCTGACACTGGAGCAGATGAGGACTTTGAGTTGAGAGTGAACTGAGTTAAAAAATGATGGGTTCAGTTTTATAGACTTGAGAGAGATAGATTATAACATTCATCAGGTTAAAACTATAGAAACACTGTATTTTTCTCTTCCCTGTCAGAGGGAAGAATAAATCCTACCTCCATGGAAACATGTGATAGACAAGATATTCAACCATCTCTAAAAACAACAGATACTAGACGGTATCACGAGCCTGAGAATTTTTTTAGATAAAATTAATCCCCGGTTTTAAAGTGAAAATGATGATTGGCAAATAGATATTTTAAAACATCTCTAACCAACTTATTTTAACACTCGATTCAGTTTCTCATTCATGGGCTACCAAGAAACAAATTTAAAGCACAGCATTGCCTATAATGTGAAACTGTATGATGAACACAAGCAAAAATAATTGAGAACTATTCAAGAACTGAAATCTGTGATTATATATAATTTTGTAAAAATAAAAATCTACATGTCTATATATGTACTGAACATATATTGGTTCTTTCACAAACCAGTTAATTTCTATGAAATGAGATTGTGATGGTAAATGCTATATATCAATTTGGCTAAGATATTATTCTCATTGATTTGACAAGACACTGGACTGATTGGTTTTAATGTAATATAGTATAATCAACTTCTATTTTGTGATCCTATGTGAGTAGTCAATCTGATGAAAGGCAGTTTTCTTGGGGTGTGGTCTGTACCCAATGTATATGAGTTTTCTGGCAAATCTCTCTGTCAGTACAGCATCCCACGTGGCATCTGCTGACCTCCAGTTTGTGGGGTGTGAGCCAGCAGCTTGCCGTCAAGCCTGGTAATTTGGGGGTCACTGGCCTATACAATCACGTGAGTTGGGAAACCCTTCAGCCTGATGCTTGGCTCACAAATCTGTGACTTGCCAGCATGCACAACTTTTGGAACTAATTTCTTAAAATAACACTCTGTGTGGCGCGTGCGCACACACGTGCGCGCGCACACACACACACACACACACACATTTTACAGGCTTTGCTCCTTCAAAGTAGCTGGCATAACAGAAGTAGAGCATGATGGAGAGATATCTGGGATCAGAGAGACCTGAACTGGAATCAGGATCTACCACTTACTAGTTATATAATACTGTGCAAGTTATTAAATCCTTATGATCTTCTACCCCACATATAACACTGAAGTTAATATTAAGTACTTTGTAAGATTATTGTGAACATTGGACATAAATCATGTAAAGTGGCTCACATGATATTTGAGACACTAATAACGCTGGCAACTCCACTTGTAAAACCGTGTATGAAGAAAATAATTGTATAAAAAGGAAAGCCTGAGGGCTGAGCCCTGGTGGTGTAGTGGTTGTGCGAGGGACGGCAGCCCACTGGGTTGGAGGTTCAAATCCAGAAGCAAGGCTGGACCTCCTACTCCCACCACCAGAAGGCAGTGATGCCCCAAAAACAAACAAACAAACAAACAATAAATAAATAAATAAAACGGAGAGCCTGAATTGAACTCCCCCTAACAGAAGCGTCACAGGGAGGAGACCGGCGAGAGTGCAGTGAAGTAGCAATGAAACAAAGAACTTTCCTCTAGTTCCTAAAGGCTTCTTCCCCCCAACTATCATGATCCCAGTTCTACCTTACACATCCAGCTGGACTGGAAGTGGTACACTGTACAGATGGGAACTAGAAATATGGGGAACCCAGGACAGATGAACCCCCTCAGGACTAGTAGTGAGAGTGGAGTTACCAGATGGGGTAGAGGAAGGTGGGGCAGAGAGGGGAAGCCAATTACAAGGATCTACACATAACTTTGTATCTGGAGGCCGGATACCAGAGGAGTGGGTAGGGGGAGACATCAGAGAGTGTAAGATATGACAAAATAATAATTTATAAAATATTGAGGGTTGGTGGGGGAAGGGGAGTGGAGAGGGAGGATGAAAGGCTGATATCAAGGGCTCAAGTCAAAAAGCAGATATTTGGAGAATGACGACGGCAGCAGACATGCATAGGTGCTCGGCACAGAATATGTATGACTGTATTGTGGTAAGTGATATATGAGACCCCAACAAAAATGATTTTAAAAAGAAAGAGTGAAAAGAGAGCCTTACCGCTTCAGTAGTTGAGCACTCCATTACTGACAAATGGTTGACATTTCAAACCTCATCGGGAACTTGGAGGGAGAAGAACCTAGAGACCCTAGATAACACTTAAGATCATACAGAGTTGAGATGAGTCTACATCACCATGACGGCAGCTCAGGGCCCACACATTGGTTTTCAAACTTTCGTTTCTCTAAGACTTGCCAAGGATTGATGTCAGTGAATCCTACATGTAAAGTTGATCAAAGTAGCAAACATCTTGTTTTTACTACAATGTTAGGGAAGGTAACATTTACAAAAACGATAAGGAATGCCAGCTACTTCGGCTTCGAAGCTTATGAAAATACCTCTTTCACTCACATTCTGACATAGTGGGTCTGAGGTGCGGCCAGGGATTGCATATATTTAACAAGTGCTGCAGCTGATTTATGAGTAAGGCAATGGATGAAACTTCTACATTAGATGGAATAGCATAAGCCATTCAAATGATGATTATGAAGACTGTAATAACAGTGAATAGGCTTTCTATAAAAATCATGATTGACTGGCAAGTTAGGTAGTGGTCGATTGATAATTAAATTTTGGCTGAAGGACACCCAAATACATAGCAGAAAACAAACCAGTTTGGGGGTGGTAGTGTAAAAACTAGTTATATCACTGTTGGTACATTCTTCCTATTCTCTGATCAAGCAAGCTTCCTTGTCAAGAGCCAAAGCAAACCCGCAGAAAACTACTCTGGGCTGGAACACCCTACTTGTGGAGTTTCCCAGCAGTAGGCATATCCCAGCTTAATTCCTGCTGCTCCATGCAAACACACTCCCACTCACTCCCCTGTCTGCACAGGAGCAGTAAAATATCTGCACAAAACATGGATCACTCGGTAGGTAAACAGAGCACTTTTTCAGTATACTCAAAGCACAGGACATAGTTCTAGTGTATGTGTGTAATGCGTGAACAATTCCAAATACAGATTATAACGAGACCTCTCAAACAAGGACCCAATGTAGCTAAATAGTAATTTAGGCAAAAAGAGAAATTTTAAATTAATGTGGAAGAATGTTATTTGGGACTCAGGGGTCAGAACATCAAATATTTGGCTTATATGGTGAAACACGCATTTAAGGACTAATCTAGATGCTGAAATCAACTGGAAATATGAATTTTTAAAAATAACAATATATTTTAAAAATTTTGAATCTTAAACTGTGGCTGTCACCTAATTTGGGGTCAATTTGAGGACTAAGAGCATAGGAGTGAAGTCTAGCCAATCAATCTGGAGATAGCCAATGAGATCTCTGTGGCCATGGCCTTCTCCTGAGAATTCTGGAAAATGTGGTAACTCCTTCTTGGAGGTGGGAGGTGTTCTCTCACTCCTTTTGAGACACTCAACTGACAAGTCTGGCTCCCTGCCAATCATGCCAGAGGAGAAGCCACATGAACCTATCTTGATGCGGCCAGAAACCTGGACCTAGAGAAAGCCACATGGAGACCTCTGGCAGCGCGGAGATGCTTACACCACCACTGGATCCAAAGACTTTCTACCCACTGGTTTGTGGTCGTTTTGCATTTGGCATCATTGCATGTGTTTCATGAGTCTGAAGAGGACTTAGAGATTAGTATTGGATATATGGGCTAATATCAGACTTATTACTATGGACTGAACTGGGTTGGGGTGTTTTTTCTCCATGTTCTTTTCCTCATGTGTATAAACCTCTCCCTTATATACATATGTGTATTTATGAATTTTATTTCTCTAGTCTACCCAGACTAACACACAGACCACATTAGATTTTAAAGCTCCCATACAATGGTAGCCTCTATTGTTTCTGTTTTATGTGATTGAGTATTTAATGTGTACACCTGAGAATAATTTCTGGAAATAAGAAAATAGTGTATCACATGCTGATATCTAAGATGGGTAGATATAACACATTATTCACAATTACAGTACCCAATAAAAAGTTCTACAGACTAAACAATAAGCAGTAAGTAAAAACATTTCTACCTCCAGCTCTCTCATCTCAGCTACCCCATTTCTCTTGTCTAATCAAATCTCTTTTCCCCTCCATAGCACCAGACTTCTAAAACGGAAGGAGAAATGACCATTTTCATCCAAGCCCTCTTTACAAACCTGGCAAAACTCATTGCAACAGTTCTCCTCAATAGCTCACTGTTTAACTTGTTGTTGTTGTTGTTGTTGTTGTTGCTCTTGTTAGGTGCTTTCCAGTCACTTCCAAAGCATAAGGATCCTATGTGGACTGGAACAGAACACTGCCTAGTCCTGGACCTAAAGTGTTGTTTTCTCTTTAGATGTAAAGACTTAACTTAAAGACTCCTTTACCTGTCAATCACCCTTCAGTGTGAATTAACTTCCATCTCCTATAAGCAATTTTTTCTTGTGGGGCAAAGACAAGAAAGAGGTAAGGATATTGGAGAGAAATCAGCATTCAAGCAGGCAAAAAACTGGATGATAAAAGCAATCTGGTAAACCATTCAATTTCTTCTTTGTCGTCTTCCCCACACCATACAACCTACTCCTTCTCTGTGTCCTCACACAAACTTTTCTTTCTCTTAACAGGATAGATCATATAAGAACTAAACTACACAGGGCAGGGTTTAAAAGAAAAGGAAAAAAACAAAGAACTAAAGTAGGATGAATGTGTAGCAATAGGGAGAGGAGGATGGAATTCCTTCTTTAAAATATTGGGTGGGGTGAAGGAGGAACTATTGAAAGAAGGCGTGGTGTGGGGCACAGAAATATCAGACAGGAAGTAGACAGAAAATGAGACTGGCTGCTTTTGCCCACATGAAGTCATCAAGAGACGATCCAAAGTACCGATCAAAGAATGGTAACAAACATAGGCTGATTTTTTTCAGCTAAATGGAAGTAACTGATTACTTTACATAAAAATGAATATAACACAATAGGGACTCTGGGGATATAATGGCTAAGTATCTGGGAGCTAACAGGGCAGTTGGCGGATCAAACCCACCCATAGGTGGAAAAATCTAGCAATCTGTTTGTGAAAAGTTTATAGTCTAAGAAGCCTCAGGAAGGTAGTTTTCTTCCATCTCACAAGGCCATTGGAGCTCTGGTGGTGCTATAGGGTAAGCAAAGGATTCTCATCGCAAAGTTGGTAAGTTCAAACCCACCAGCTCCATCAGAGAAAGATGGGGCTGTCTGCTCTGCTACATAATGTCAATCTCTGAAACTCTAAATGGGGTCACTACGAGTTGGAATTGAGTTGGTGACAGTAGATTTATAAGGCCATCATCAGTCAGTATCAACTCAATGGCACCCAACCACAAGCCAATACAACAGAGCCCAACTAACTTCACAGTGCAGCTGAATCAATGTTCCATTTAACAAACAGATACAGGAAGACACACTATTAAATAAATCATTCTCCCTGAGACCAGATTTAGAAGAAAGCATTCTTTGGGCATTACAATAGAAGGAAAATCATTATCCTTTGGCTTATTTCTTATCCGTCTTCAAAATTACACAATTTCGCATTTACTTCACTTGCAGTCCTAATAATGCAGCAGCAGAAGAATATTAGACCTTAAAAAGAATTTCTAGATCTGTGCTACATAAGTAATTCATCGACTTTTCAACTGGCCTTGTGCCTTGAACATGCCTGCTTAGCTCACACGACATAACAGCCATGAAAAATAACAGCTACGTGGATGTGTCTGATGTGCAGAGGTCAGCTTTTTCAAACATAAATATTCTCTTGGATCAACTCAAGATGAGCAATGAATTTCATCTTTTAAGTCACACTGCAGTCTGTTCAAGATAGAAACCAACTCCTTCATTCACTCACTGCCCTTGAGTCCACCCTGACTTGTCGTGACCCTACAGGGCAGAGGAAGACTAGTCCTGTGGATTTAGCAGGCTGCAAATCATTATGGAAGCAGAAAGATCTCCCTTCTTCCAGAAGTAATTGATGGGCTCAAACTGCTGACCTTGTGGTTAGCAGCACAAAACATAAGCCACAACTCTGGAAACCAAAGGTACACTCAAATGCATTCAATGTTAAGTTCCTTCATGTTCTGCAGGTTGAAAATGAGGGGTTTTTTCTCCCCTTTTGACTAGCTATTAGTCAATTGTCATGTCTGGTTAAAGACTTGGAAGGTTCTGAAATGGATCCTTTGATAGAAATTTCCAAATTAGCTCCAACCCATAATTAAGTCATTGCTTTCGGTATAAAACTGAACTCATGCAAGTGTGTTCGCTATGACCTGAGAGATTACATTGCAAAGCTAAGCGAGGAGAAACATGGCTGAATCATGCATGTAGCTGCACTGTCAGTGAAGATGCACTCCGTCCTCCCATCAAATTTAAGAGATCACTCAGCCACACTAGGAACTGCAGAACCCAAGAATGGCCTGGGTGGGTGAGTGGCAGTTACCGACTGGCTGTCCTAATTCCCAGGCTCACAATGCCAGCCTTTCCGTTTTGAAGAGGGAGCCGAGAGCCCTGCTTCACAGAGAAAGAGGTCAATATCAAAATTCTCTCTGCTCTCCCCTTCCACACCACCAGACGGCTGGCCTGGTGCACTCCTGCAGACACAGCTCCCTGGAAATAATGGTGCAATCACTGCTTCAAACAGCATGACTATCTAAAATAGATAACCCACTTGCAACTTGACTGTTTTTATAGATAGAGCATTACCATGAAGCTTCACTGCTCAGGCCTGTGATTACTCTCATTTAACCAATGCACTTTCCCTGGATGGAAATACAGGTTGGTGCCAGTTTCCAAGTGTCCAAGCAACTTGTACTTGTCCTTTAATGTTATGCAAATTTTACCCTCACTTTGAAATGATTGGACAAACCTCTATCCAAATAAATCCCTCATCACAATCACCTTCACTGGCTGGTGTATACCTTTGAAATCCCTGAAAGAATTCTGATACTTTTCTTTCACTCACCCACTGCCACTTATCAACCAATACTACATAGGGTTTCGGAGGCTTTATAAATCTTTACGGTAGTAGATAGCCTCAATTTTTGCCTTCAGCGCTGCTGTCAGTGTGAGTTGCTGGCCTTGAGGTTAGCAGTTCAAAGTTCAGCTGATCACCGAGAACTGTGAGCCTCTATCCCAACTTACCTACAAATTCGACTTAAGATCTTAGGGCACACTGAAGAATGGATCTCATATGTAACCCAGACTGCCTGTACCCTACAGAGCAGAGTTCCATAAGTACAATGACCCAAATAGATGTGAAGATTCCAAAACTTCCTACTTTTTGTGCTCATCACTAAAAGTGTAATGAACTGGATGCAATTTGTAAGTTCTCTGGGTTATATCTTTGGTGACTGGACCATTACTTTCTGCCTTCTCATTAATCTGCAATTACATCCTAGAAACCTGGATTCTTCATGTCTGACAAGAATTTACTCAATAAACAGTGCAACTAGACTATAAATTATATACTTTCACAGACACTTTCTATAATATAGCACTCGTTGAGGCATTGCCAATGGTAAGTAGATCTGCAGCATTAGAAAACGATTACTGTATTGAATCATAAGCCTTAACCCAAACGCAGAAAGAAAAAATAACAATGTCATATACACTTTAAATAGGAGTTGTTCTTATTTCTCATAAAGGTTTTTGTCTCAGTGCCATTCGAGTAGATTCTGACCGTATGGCAGAGTAGAATTGCCCCTGTGGGTTCCTGAGACTCTCAACTTTCTCCCGAGGCGTGGCTGGTGGTTTAGAACTGTTGACTTTGTAGTTAACAATCTGACATGTACCTACTGTGTCACTAGGACACAAAGGTACTCATGCTTTGAAACAAATATTAAGAGATTTTTCCAGGTCTGATCACTGTTTCATAAAAAAACTAAGTTAAGTTAAAAGGAAATTTCACATGTAATCTGGAGGAAGAAAAAGGAGTTAACTCAGTTTGAATACTCTGCTGGGCTTAGGTTTTTTTTCTAAGGAAGAAAGGAGGGAGGCAAAGGGCATCCCTGGAAAGAAGCACAAAAGGGAAGCACATAGTTATCTCAGGGAAATGCTAATGTCCCTTTCTACTAAAATTGAAGGAGAAAAAAGGAGGATCTATGTTCATTTATCACTAGTACAGCTACTAGAACTCAAATGTTGACAGAATGTAAGTAAAACAGTGGATGATTCTAAATCACAAAGGAAACTAACAGTTGCAATTATTTGATTCTTCGCAACTTCTTTCTCTGCTTCCATATGTAGCAAAGAGATTTGTTATCAAACAGAGAAGACTATCCAAATTCAGCGGCAAGGAGGGTATACAAGGCTTGGTAGGGCTTGAACAACGGCAATATAACTGAGAGAAATTACTGAAACCCAGGTAAAGGCTGAGCATGGTAGTGGGATAAGAGGAAAGTAAAAGGAAATCAAGGAAGGGACTAGGAGGAAAAGGGCACCTATAGAGGTCTAAATAAAGGCATGTATGTATGTAAATATATTTATATATGCTGATGGGGAAATAGATCAAACTTATAGGTTTAGAATTAAGGTAGTAGATGGACATTGGGCCTCCACTCAAGTACTCCCTTAATGCAAGAACACTTTGTTCTATTAAACTGACATTCCATGATTCTCACCTTCCCAAAACTATTGCTGAAAGACAAATGGGCGGAGAAGCAAGTGTGGTAAGGAAGTTGATGGTGTCTGGCTATCAAAAGATATAGCTTCTTGTATCTTAAAGACTTGAAGGGAAACAAGCAGCCATCTAGCTCAGAAGTAACAAAGTCCACATGAAAGAAGCACATCAGCCTGTGTGATCAGATCATGAGTTGTTGAAGGCACATGTGCTGAGAGTGGTGATAGCGGGGGATGGAAAGTGGGAGTGCTGGGTGGAGGAAAGGTGAGGTAGAAAGGGGGAACCAAATACAAGGATCTACATTTAACCTCCTCCCTGAGGGATGGATCACAGAAAAATGGGTGAAGAGAGATGTCAGGCAGTGTATGAAATGACAAAATAATAATAGAATTTATAAATTATCAAGGGTTCATAAGTGAGGGGGGGTATGGGGTGGGAGCGGATAGAAAAAATGAGGAGCTGATATAAGAAGCTCAAGTAGAAAGCAAATGTTTTGAGAATAATGATGGCAACAAATGTACAAATGTGCTTGACACAAAGGATGGATTGTGATAAGAGTTGTATGAGCCCCCAATAAAATGATATTTAGAAAACAGAGAAGACTAATAACATTAGGAGATTGTCAATGCTAAATGGACAGCGACCATAAGAGACACATCACTGTGTTAAATGGCTTGGAGTATCCAAAACTAAAAGAATCATATGTTCATATGTAAGAGGGGGAGAAGCAATGAATTTTCCATCAGCAATGGTTCACTAGTGAAGAATCCTTGAAATAAAGTAGCCCAGTTTCCATGGGATTTACAGAATTACTACAAAAGAAATTCCATAAACAGAACACAGCATCAATTTTAAAAGGCAATGGTTTAAATATCTCATAATATTCTATGAGTACAATGGAAAGAAGTAGCTGAGTGATGGTTCTATTATGTGGCTTCAATGTTGGTAGGAATATCATGCACAAAGATTGCTAGATTTTTGATCTAAACTAAACAGAAGAGGGTTTAAGGATAGATCATGCTATGTTGAATTCCAATCATAGACAGCATGGTTTATGATTTAGAAGAGATAATATATGGGAACCATGGCTTCCTGGTTTCAATGAGAGGTGAAATAGTTTTACTTTAGTGATTATTATCTGTCTTTTTAAAGCAGATTATAAAGATCTCGCTCTCTCCCTTTCCATAGATATTATATACACAACACTATAAGGACCCTGATGATGTGGGTACTACATATTAGGCTGCTAATATTCCCGCAAGCAGAACTAACCAGTCTTTCCACAGGCGAAAGAAGAGGCTTTCTGAGCCGGTAAAGATTTACAGCCTCAGAAACCCAAAGAGAAAGTTCTATTCTGCAGGGTTTCCATGGGCCAGAATTGGCCTTAGGGTACTGAGCTTGAGGTTGTGGTTAGGATACCATAAGAAGAAAAATAGAAAGCATCAAAATTGAGGACTCATTAACAACCTACAAATGCAGGTGAAGCAATCTTGCTTTAGCAGAAAGTAAAGAGAAGTATTTATTGATACCTTCAATCTGAATTACATTTCAACAGAACCCAAACCATAAACCAAATTCCCTGCCAATGAGTCCATTCCAATCACAGGGGTCTTATAGGACAAACTAGAACTGCCCCCTTTGACTTTTCAAGATTTTAAATCCTTATGGGAAGAAACAGCCTCATCTCTGTCCCACGGAGCAACTGCTGGGTTTCAATCACTGGTCTTAGTATGAGCAGCTCAGTGTGTAGCCCATTAAGCCAGCAGGACTCCATCCCAACATAACGAAAACCAAACTCCTCACAACCTGACCAAAAGACATCATCAAAATAAACAGAGAGAAAGGACTGAATTTGTCCAGGATTTCATTTTACTTAGATCCACAATCAATGACCATGGTGGCAGCAGTCAAGAAATAAAATGATACACTGCATTACACAAATCTACAAGACCTCTTTAAAGTGTGAGACAGCAAATATATCACTTTCAAGACTAAGGTGCACGTGACCCAAGCCAGGGTGTGTTCAGTCACTTTACATACTTCTGAAAGCTGGAAAACGAATATGACAGTCTGGAGAAAAATAGACACATTTGCATTAGGAAGTTGGCAAAGATTATTAAGGATGCCATGAACTGTCAGAAGAAGGGACAAATCTGTCTGGAGAGAAATGCGGGCAGGACATGCCTTAGCAGGAAGGATGATGAGACTTTGCCTCAAAAGCTTTGGACACACTGTCGGGAGGGACCGGTTCCTGGAGAAGTTCATCCTGCTTGGTAAGGTCCGTCAAAAAGACCCTGGAGGAGATACGTGACACAGTGGCAGCAACACTGGTCTGCAACATCACAACAATTGGGAGGAGGATGCAGCATGGTCTTCTGGTATGCATGGAGGTGGGTATGTTTGATCTTGATGTTCTTACAATATATACAATCAGAGAAGGAATGATGTTTTGTTACCTACTTTTTAAAACTCACCAGATCAAGTCATCATACTTCAGACACTGTGAGTTCAGCATTGAACTGACGGTGCTAATTACAAGGTTGGCGATTCCAACCCATCCACCACTCCGAGGGAAATAAATGAGTCGTCTGCTTCCATAAAGATGTACGGTCTCAAAACCCTCATGTGGGACCCAGGAATCAGAATCAACTCAATGGCAGTGGACTTGGTTTGGGATTCAGCTATTCAAACAATACCTAGTGCATTTTGTTCATTTCTGGACTCATTTGAAGCGGGTTGTCAAAGAAATTTTGAGTGTGAACAGGAGGTAAAGTTGGGTAGTGAAAGCTGTGAAAATACAAGTCCAAAATACCTGCCACATGACAAAAGAAAGAAAAAATGGTAGAACTTCCTGGGGGTGGGGAGGAAGGGAGAAGGGGGAGTTTCTAAGAAACAGTACATCACCAGAACTACTTTGACAGGTAGGTAAGGCCTACTATACGGACCCCTATTGTAACTCGTGCCAATCTGTGGGAGTGACATGGAGGTGGTTTTCACTTCAATAAAAAGAGAACTTATTTTTAAAATAGACTTAGCACCCAAAAAGGGGGGGGGTGTGAATCTTAGAAATATCTAATGTGTAAGGGATGCAGTCAGAAGTTGACTTAAAGGCTTATCTGAAGAACCTGTGAATCTGCTTTGATGAAAATGTAAATCTTGGAAACCCTGTGGGGACGTTCAACCCTGTCCTACAGGATCACCATGAGTCAGAATCATATTAAGGACAGGCAGTGGGTTTGGGTCTTTTGTAGACCTTAAAACAACCCTATTGAGCAGACCCTAGTACCCTCCCCTCCCCTATACACACACACTTTATAGAGGAGTAAAGTGAAGCTGCGGGGATTTTTAAAATATTCATTCCATTGTATTTTTGCTTCTGTTAAAAATTACCAAGCATACTATAGCTATTCCGCAGTTTGTAGGTTGTCCATCACCAAATGTCTTCAGAAGAGTTCTTATCTAATGATCCCTTAAAGGCTTGTCATGAGACCTATTTTAATCATCAATAATAATAATTAATGTTATTACTCCTGGAGAAAAAAAGTGCACACTGAGCTATCCAAATTGTCTATGAACCTTAAACTTGATGAATAAAGTAGATTTAATGAATGAGACAGAAGGAATAGTAGCACACATTTAAGTCACAGAATTTCCCGCCTCTACATGTAGACATTACTGAATTGGTGAATGTTTTTGCTGTGCATATTTTTGCCTAAACTGAAGATAATTACATGAATAACAATAAGTACAGAGAAGAAAAAATTTTAAAATTGATTCTTGATACAGTGGAACTAATGAATTGAAATATGGATGAAGGGCCAGTAAAACTGCTTTAAAAAAGAAGAATTTTTAACCTCTGTTGTTCCTAACTAAGTGACGTTGGGGAACTTTTTCATCTTTCTCTCTCTCTGGACCCTCTGTGAAACAAGGATGTGAGAACTGAATGAAATGATGCGGCAAGCATGTAGCACTGTGGCTGACATGCTTAGTTAGCACACTGCACACGTAACACGGGGAGGGGGCGTGACAGGCCTATTCCATAACTCACTCCACAATATTAAAAACTCCCAGTGCTGCTCTATTTTCTGTGAAGCAGCACATTTCCCATCATTCTGTACATTGATTTCTGATGGCTTTCACTTGTGACATCAAGTGACAGATAAATAAGACGTGTCCTCTTATAAATTTCACGTTTTATTTAGAACCGCCCAAAGAATACAATTTCCACTTGCAGTTTCTTCAAGGGCACTGCCTTCACTGTTTCTTCTCTATGGGACACACAAAGCGCAGGCTTTCCCGGTCCTGCTTGGCAGTCTTACAACTTGGTTCACACTATTCTCATGGACCCATGCCTCTGCTTTCTTGTGTTCTACATGCATTCTACTGCTGTTAGCCTCTGACAAAACAAGTCAAAATAAGTCACAACTTGGATGTTCTAGGATTCTTTTAAAATCATTTCAGTGGCGGCTCTCACAGCTCTTATAACATTGCATCCACTGTAGCAAGCATGTTTGTCCAGATGTTGCCATCATCATCTCCGAAACATTCTTTCTACTTGAGCCCGTGATATAAGCTCCTCTTTTTAACTTGGTTGCTTTAGTTAAGCTCTATATTCCATTAATTAATTGGAATTTTACTTCTGGAAGCAATGGTAAGCTCTTGCTATAAAACAGGAACCCAAAAACACTGTCATGGAGTCCATTCAAAGCCAACAAGCATAAGACAACAGAGCAGAAGAGCCTCATGGGATTACCAAGACTGTGGACGTTTATAGACACAGACTGCCACATCATTCTCCCACAAACCCATTCTCAGTGGGTTTGATGCACCAATCTTTCTATTAGCAGTCGAGCCCTTGCCCACTGAGCCACCAAAGTACTTTACAAAAAAAAAAAAAGGTGGAGGAACACTTAAAAGAAACTGGCCTTCAAGTGATGCCAGGAAGAGAGCCATAAAACCATCAATCATCTGAACAAATTAACCAAAGTTTTGTGTGTTCACAGAGAATTCTTCAGCTTTTCTCTAAAGGCACTGACTGTTTGTACAAGTCTCTTTCAGGCCACCATTACTTTTTATCACTGATGGGATCCACTAGCCAAAAATATACCCCTGACTTGTAACTTAAAACCGTAAGCCAAATAAACCAGTGTCACATAAATTGTCCATGCCTTAGGGCAACTCTCAGAGATGCATTCTTAGATACATACATGTGGTCCAACTTGTGTTTGAAAATGAAGACTGTTTAGTAAGGGAGTACAGGCAAGCGTTATCAATTCTGAGGCCTTTTACTTTAAAAATGTCCCATAATACTCCTTGTTGTGACATGAACTGTCATTGCCATAACCTGCCACTGTCAACAAATACATAAAACTTTTAAATTCCCATCAACTCTTCCCCAACTAATTTCTTTCACTCTACTATGTTTTCATTTTCCTCATTAGCTAGTACTGTAAATGCATTGTCTGACCACTGGCAACATATGGGAACTTGGGTAAAAATCACAATGCCAGTGCCCAAAAGTTTCTATTAAGCATTTGTCAAGCGTAGCACTGGGTGCTCTATCAAAACCAAGAAAACCAGCTGGACTTGTTAAAAATGTACACAAGCATACTTGCATTGCTTATGGTATGTTTTAGGGTGACAATATGAGTCATGAATGACACCACCACCCCCTTCCAAAAAAAACTGCACAGGATAAACTGAATAACCAAGATCTTAGAATATAGAGATCTTTCCTGAAAGGTTTTCTGTTTTATCCCTAAAGCGCCTCTCTCTCCTATAATTCCATTTGTTCATCATTTCCACTTAGTAATAGTTAACAGTTTCTCACACAGGCTCATCAATCCTGCTATTTCTAAGGCACTGCGCCTGTTGGATGAAGACCTTGAGAAATTTTTTTTAATGTCACTTGAGGAAAATTTCCCATGTAATCTTATTCCCACGTACAACATCTTCATATCAAAGGATCTCTACTATAAACCCTATAACAATCCCATCTGCCACCCTTTCTCCTGCCTGAGTCGGAAGCACCAAGTCTCACTCAACTGTGTCCAGAGAGCTGACAGTCTTGCTGGGGCTGCCCAGCCTGGCTCCTCAAGTTTTACATACACCCTGGACGGTGACATCTCACCAGAAGGTTCACTTTCCTCATTTGGTGGGATCACCACCGACAGCACAACAAATGCTTTCTACAAGAGCGGAGCAGCGACCAAAGGCTGTGGCTTTTTGCAGGCGGATTGCATACGTGCTGCAGTTTCTCTGCCAATTCCATTTGAATAGACAAAAAAAAAGAAAGGCTGGATTTGCAGCTGGAAATATGTAATCAGCATTGATGGCAAGCGAGTGGAAAGGCGATTACTAGTGCATGTACAAGTTCTGCACCACAGCTCAGGGGGGGAAAAGTAGCGACTGTCGCATTGATGGAAGGCTATTTTAAAATTACTCAAAGATTCTATGGCATCCACCTGACTGGGAGTCTCATGCCTCCTCTCCATGCACACAGCCTGCCTTCCTACCTAATTTAAGAATGAATCGCTGGCAGCCACCAGGTGCAAGTGTCCTGAGGAGCAGAATGTATCCATCACAATGCATAACGAGGTAGGCAGTCCCGGAGCTGGTCACAGTACTTACCTTAGCAGATTAGACAGGGGCAGGGGTCCGGATCCACCGCCCAGGATCCCTCCTTTCCTGCCAGACAGGAGTTTCTCCACCAGAGCCACATTTCCAGTTCGAGCAGCTTCCAGCAGCTCCTGGTCCTTCCCCATAGTCTCGCACCGACTCCCCCCCACCCCCAAGTCTTCTCCCCACCTCGGGTCCTCCTCCCCACCACCCCCACCCTCACTTCTCCCAAATTCAGGGCCCTCCCCGCCCCACCCAGCAATAATGCAAAAGCTTCAGCACCCAGAGATCCCTGCAGCCCGGAGCCGGGAACACCACTCGCTCCTCTTGGGGCTCAGCTTTTACAATGGGGATCAGACCATGTCTTGAAAGAGGGGCTGGCCGAGCTGGGAGACGCGACGCGCCCCCACAGCCACTCCCCTGGATTCCTGAGGCCCCGTCCCCGCGGGTGGGGCGTGATGGGGTGGGGACTGGGGGGGGGGGGGTGCTTAGGAGGAGCGGGAGGAGGCTGCCGAGGACGGAGCAGGTTGGAGAGACCGTCCTCGCCGGAGCCCGCGCGCCGCGCACGACCGCGGCGGCGGCCCGTGCGCCCTGCCTCCCCGGCCTGGGCTCGCCTGGGGGTCCGCGCCCGGCTGGCTCCGCAGCTGCGCGGCGGCTCCGGCGGCCGCGGCCCGCGCCAGGGCAGGGCGGTGCGGGCGAGCCGCGGCGGGCGCGTGCCGAGGGCGGCGGCGCGGGGCCGGGCCGGGCAGGGCAGGGCAGGGCGGGCGCCCCCGTGCGCCGGCGGCGGCGCGGGGCGGCCAGCGCGCGGGGGGCGCGAGTGCGCTGCAGGTGCGGCCCGGGTCGGTCCCGAGGGGGGCGGGGGCGGGGGCGGGCCGGGGGGAGCGCGCGGGGCGGGCCGGGGGCGGGGCGCCGGGATGAGATTATCTTCGCTTTCGTGGGCGGAGACCCTTCCTCCTCCAGTCTCCTTGGCAGAGGTTTAACCGTGTGAGGGTCGGCGCTCTCGGGCCGCCGCTGGGACGAGGACCCCCAGACCGAGGCTGCGGGAGGCCGGGAAGGCGTGTCCGGGGGTCTCTCCTGACCACGCGCCCGGAGCGGGATGGAGGTCGTTTGCCCTTGGTGTAGTTAAGGAAGCCACTCTTTCGGGGGCACTGGCCTCAGAGAGGTGGTTCTCGCGTGGTTCTCAGTCTTCCCAAAGCCGCGATCCTTTCATACAGTTCCTCAGGGGGTGAGGGGTGGGGGTGGGGGTGACAGCCCCCCTGCCCCCAACCATAAAACCATTTTCGTTGCTACTTCATCAGTGTCATTTTGCTACGGTTATGAATAGGGCGACCCCTGTGAAAGGGTGGTTCGACCCCCAAAGGGGTCGCGACCCACAGGTGGAGAACCGCTCTTAGAGTGACTGTTGTCATTTGCTGTGCATTGCCGCTGAGCTTTGGAGATGGGCTGACCTGTGAAAAGAACGGGAAAGGGTCGTCGCGTTGAAAATGCATCCACACTGGTGAACATAGCCCTGGGCAGGCATCAGAAACCCACTTCAATTTGCCTGTAGCATCAGCAACTCCTTCTGCTCGGTTGGCTTGAATGTTCTTTCTTTTTCTTTCTTTCTTTTTTTTTTTTTTTTTTGGCTTGAGTTTTCTACGTTGTTCTTCCCGGTGGAGGAGACCTCGGTTTATTTTCTTGGGAAACTTGGCGTGACACCTTGTGCTTTGCCTCGCCCTTAGCCTGGAGTCCATAAATGTTAACTTGCTGCTAATCCGTGGGGAGCAGAGGGACGTACCAGGGCACTTTGTTTCCAAGAGTCGTGTGAGCTGTGTATCCATTTGAGAGGTGAGGGGGGCTCGTGATTGGAAGTGTTCATTAAATTTCTGAGAATGCCACAGTAAATGGCAGCCTTCGAAATGGAGCTCTGGGCTGCCGCGCTCCTTAGCCCATGCCCTTCCCAAAATGCACCATTGTCCCCAAAGAGAAATAAAATGGATGGACACTAGTGGACACTGGATGAGCAGCTACTCTGTACTAGGCACTATGCTAAGTGCTTCCCACATATTATTTCAACACTCTTAACAATCCCATGAGGTCAAACCAAACCTAAACTCATTGTCCATCAAGGCAATTCCAACTCCGAGGCCTCCCCTCAGTCAGGGGAGAACTGCTCCCCAAGCTTCCCAAGGCTCTAATCACAATCAGTAGTGTGCCCTTTGAGAAGCCGATAGGTTCCAAGCACAACCTCTGGCTAGCAGCTGGGCACTTAGCCACTGCATCTCCAGAGTTCGTCCTCACCTCACCGAAGATGAAAGGGATGAGCCCAAGAGCATGCAGCCAGAAGTAACAGCAACCAAACTAAAATCCAGGAGGCCAACTATAGGCAGATATTTAAAGTAAATAGAGAAAATCGTGTGGTTTTGTTTTCAAGATACAGTACAATGATTTACTGATAAAGAGTCTCTGTGTGATACTGAGGATTAAAAGCTTAACTATTAGCCAAAAGATTGATGATTGGAATCAATTCATAGGCACCCCTGAAAAGGCCTGGTGATCTACTTCAGACAGATCACAGCCATTGGAAATTCCTATAGATCACACTTCAACTCTGAAACCTGTAGGGTTGCAGTAAGTCAGAATTGTCCCCACATTGGTGTTTTAGTTGTGGCAGAGGTAATAATAATACCTGGGTATCATGGGACGAATAAACCAGATAAAGATGCCAGGGGTAGGCAACCATCACATCCATTGTGAAAGCAAGGAAACCATTCCCCTTTCCTGTCTTACATGTATTTCCCAGAAGACACTAAAATCATTCAATTGGTCAGAGCTGGAAATCATCCAGAGTTTTCAAAAGCAGTATTTGATCACGGATGAACTGGCAGTGATCTGGCAGAGAGTCCTGAGTCATCATTATTAGAATGAACTACCAGAAATGGGGGTGGGGGAGAGAGCAAACAACAAAAATATTAGTGATGGTTCTATAGTTCCATGAATTTTAATGGTATATGATACCCATAGTCAATTTTCTGATGCTAAACTCTCTGTGTTTAGTGACATCACAGATTCTGGTTGAAGAGGACAAAGACTTGGGCAGCTTGGAAACAAACAAACAAATTGAAAGTAAGAACATTCTCCTGAAAACCTACAAAGGTCAAACTTCTGTTTTTTCTTTCCATTTCCACTTGTGGAAGAGAAACTGACAAGCAACATTTAGCGTGTATCTTGTTTTGAAAGTAAGGTAACCCCACCCATTGGTTAAGTGGTCCCGATGGATGCCAATCAGGAGAAAAACCAGAAGTATTCATGGTAGTACAATCGCCTCTTGAGAAACTTGGTGAAGAGAAATAATGATTCCCTTAAGGTTGTCTCGCCTTGTGACATTCAATTACCATTGTGGTAAACTAGGTTCTCTGGAGGAATGAAACTAGTGACCGTCGCATATGTATGCATAGAGAAAGCCAGATAGATCTGATACGGTTATGTTGCCAGGTGCCCTCAAGTCGGCTCCAGCGCATAAAACACTGCCTACTCCTGCACAGCCTCACAAGTGTTCTCTTGTTTGAGCCTATTGTTGCAGCTACAGGTCAATACATCTTGTCCAGAGCCTGCCTCTTTTTTGCTGTTGCTCCACCCTAGGAAGTGTGATGTTCTTCTACAGAGACTGGTTTCTTCTGATAATGTCCAAAGTACTTGCCTCTAGAAAGCATTCTGACTGTACTTCTTCCAAGATAGGTCTGATGGTTCTTTTGGGAGTCCATGGTATTTTCAATATTCTCCAACATAGTTCAAGTGCATTGCTCCCTCTTCAATCTTTCTTATGCTATGTCCAACTCTCACATGCATATGAGGCCACAGAACATGCCCTGGCATGTGTCAAGCACACCTTAGTCCTCAAGTGCTTGCTTCTCACCACTTTAAAGAAGTCTTAGGCAATAATTTAACCTAGTGCAGTGCGTCCTGTGACATCTTGACTGCTGCTCCCATAGATATGGATTGTGGATTCAAGCAAGGTAAAATCCTTGATGTCAATCTTTTCCTTATTTATCAGGATGGTACCTATTGATCTAGTTGCATTTCAGCCTTTTTTTACATTGAGTCATAATCCGTACTGAAGGATGCCAGCCTTGATCTACATCAGCAAGTGCTTCAAGTCCACCACATTTTCAGCTAGAAGGGCTGTTACTGCAAGTTGCTAAAAAGCCTTTCTCCAATCATGATGCCACATTCTTCTTCATGAAATCCAGCTTCTCTTATAATTTGCTCAGCATATATGTCAGCATATAACAAGTATGGTGAAAGGATACAACCCTGATGCACACTGTTCCTGATTTTTAACTATGCAATACTCTCTTGGTCTATTTCCACCACTGCTTCTTCATCCATGTGCAAGTGCCTCATGAGTTCAAAAAGTGTTCTAGAATTCCCTTTCTTCTCTAGGCTACCTAGAGAAGTTTTTTATGATCCACACAGTCAAATGCCTTCACATAGTCAATAAAAAGCAAGTAAACATCTGCCATCCAAGATCCATCTGTTGTCAGCAATCATACCCTTTACTTTTTCTTTTGAATCTGGCCTGAACCTCTGAAGTTTCCTGTCGATGTACTGCTACAACCGTGGTTAGATGATTTTCGTAAAAATTTACTTACCTGTGGTATCAATAATACTGTTCTACAATTTGTAGATTCTGTTGGGCTAACTTACTTTGCAATGGGTATAGATATGAATATCCTCCATTCAGTTGACATAGACAAGCCAGTGCTTCCAGTGCTTCATCAGCCTGCTGAGACATTTCAGATTGTATCCCTGGAGCCATCAATTCTTGGACTCTTATTTTGGGATGATGTTTTCAGTGAAGCTTGTATTTTTTCCCTTGAGTGCCATTGATTATCATATACCACCTCTTGAAATAGTTGGATATTAACTGATTCTTTTTGGTACCATGACACTGTGTAGTCTTTTCATCTTTTTTGGATGCTTCCAATATCAATTTTTGGCTGAACCTTGGTGACCTAATGGTTATGTATAGGACTGTGCCCACAGGATTGACAGAGTTCAAATCCAGCAGCAACTCGCCAGGAGCAAGGCTGGGCTTCCTAATCTCACCAGGGCAGTGATGTCACACATACACACACACAAAAACCAAAAAAACACAAAAACCAATATCAATTTTTTTTGCCTAAAGATTCTCAATATTTCAACACGAGGCTTGTATATTTTTCTTGAGTTTTCCATTTAAAATATGCCATGATCTTTCTTTTTTTTTTCTAAGTCTAGGTCTTTGCTCATTTCATGACAGCATCTTACTTTGCCTTCTCGGGCTGCCCTTTAAAAACGTCTGTTTAATTCTTTTACTTCATTTCTTCCATTTGCCTAAGCTACTCTATGATTATGAGCCCTGTAGTGGTTATGTGATATGCTGTGATCAGCATGGTCAGCCGTTTGAAACCACCAGCAGATCCAAAGGGAAAAATCTTGACTTTCTACTCCCATAAAATAGTTCCAGTCTTGGAAGCCCTCAGCAGATCACTATGAATCAACATTCCCTCCATGGTGGTGAGTTTGGGGTTTGGGTTTTTCACTGTGTGATTAAGCGGCAAGCTTCAGAATCTCTTCTGACATCCACTCTGATCTTTTCTTTCTTCCCTATCTTTTTAATGACATTTGCTTTCTTCATGTATGTTTTTAAGGTCGTCCCATAGCTCCTTAAATATTCTGTCAATAGTGTTTAATGCATCTAACGTGTTCTTGAGATGGCCTCAAAATTCACGTGTGATATAATCAAGGTTGTGTATTGGCTCTCATGGACTGCTTTCATTTTCAACTTCAACCTGGACTTATACATGAGCAATTGGTGGTCTGTTTCACATGAGCCCTGACGTGGCTTTAGATGCTGATATTGAGCTTCTCCATAGTCTATTCCTACAGTTATAGTCTATTTCATTTATATGTATTCCTTGTGTTGTTAGGAAAGAGTATTTTCAATGAAGAACTCAGTCTTGCAAAATTTCTATGAATTAATCTCCAGTTTCATGTCCATCACTAAGATCATACTTTCCAATTACTACGTATCCAACTTTTTCATTCCAAACACCAATAATTATCAATGCATCTTGATGGCATCTTTGTTCAATTTTTGACTGAAAATATTGATAGAATTCTTCAGTTTATGCATCATTAGCTTTAGTGGTTGGTGCATATATTTGAATAGCAGTTCTATTGGCTGTATTCCCTTGTATGATGATAGACACTACCTGAACACAGACTGCATTGTACTTCAAGATAGCTCTTGTTCAATCCTTTTTGAAGACCAATGAAACCATGCTAGTTTCTGTTTCACATTGGCCAGTATTAGTTCATTTCAGTTTATTAATATCTAGAACATGGATCAGAAAACTTTTGACATGGAAGAACCAATCCTTTCACTTATAGCAATGTAAAAATCATGCAAGAGCCAGAAATATATTTTTACAAATTAAATCACCATTATCTGAATACTATCCTTTAACGTTTTTTCAATTTTACTTTAGAACTAGATGTACATATTTTTAAAATAATTTCACCGGGGGCCTCTTACAGCTCTTAATTACAATCCGTGCATCCATTGTGTCAAGCACATTTGTGCATGTTTCCATCGTCCTTTTCAAACACATGTAAATATTGAAAGAGCCACATATGGCTTGTGAGCCGCAAATTCCCAACTCCTGGTCTAGATATCAATCTGTATACGTTCCATAGCATACTTCATACATTCCAAGTTCCAATTATAAGTTGATGTTTGAAGTGGTTTCTTCTCATTTTGAGCCATGCCCCAGCAGCAAATGAGGGTCCAGAAAGCTTTACTCCTGCCCACAAGCTTTATTCCATTCATTATGGTTGACTCGACTTTGAGAAGACAGATCTTCAGTCATATTTTGAATGCCTCCCGACATGAAGGGCTCATCTTCTGGCATTATCTCAGACAAGTTCTATTTCTATTCATGAGATTTTCCATAACTGACAATGTTTCAGTTCTAACCATAGGGTTTTCTATAGCTAATTCTTAGAACTGGACAGTCTACATCTGTTCTTAGTCTGAAAACTCTGCGAAAACCCTTTCACTTTGAGTGACCCTGCTGGAATTTGAAAAACAACTGACATAGCTTCCAGAACACAGAAACACACAAGCTATCACAGACACACCTGACACAGTTGTAAAAGTGGCTAAGTCCACACTGATTCAACTCAGTGTATCAGGCTTCTCCTGACTCCTGTAGCTGCAGGGACTGATGAACAAGAAGCAAAAAGATCACAGACTGATGGATACTGAATTAAATGAATCCAAGGTTGGCCAAATGAATCCAAGTCAGCAGTCCAATGAGGGTTCGCAGGACCAGCAGTCTATATAACAGGAGGTTCCCCTGAATCAGGTACAAGATCCAAATCCATTAGTAGGCAGCAGCCAGCTTCCACCATCAATTTAAAATAAAGGTTGGTCACTGCCTGAATGACACATCCTCAAATTGTTTAAAGGCTGTGACCAGAGTAAAGTCTATTATCAATAGAACTACTTGTAGGTCACTGAGGATCCCAACATGGAGTTCACTACTTTCTGTTGCATCATATCCTGGGCGGATCTTGGTCCACCCAAGTCAACATGAGACCTAACTATCACCATCCAACACTTGTCAGCTTGGCACCGGCACCTATTTCCTAAAACTACACAGTCTTCAGACAAAGACAATCATAAAGTCATAATTGTGCCTAATATAACTAATACGTGTACAACTGAAAGCCCAATGACCCCAGTTATATTTTATAACTGAGCAAAACAATATATTTGATGCATAGATACAAAGAGGAGCTGTTCATAGCAATTACAGTCTTCATTTCTGTAGCTGGTCACAGTGCCATTGCTGGTATTTAGAACTGCCTTCTTCCCCTTATCATTTTGTATTCCCATTGCCCTCAGCAAATTCCTCTGCTGCTCATGGTTCTTTTCCTGGTGCAGTGTCTCAACCCTTCAGTCCTGAAGAATCTGGGTCATTCGTGGTTTCATCAAAATTGGGTTGGTGTAGTTTATCTTTGCTTTAATCACAGAATATAGTAGTAGTAAGAGATTACATGTAACTAAGCAAGCTCCTGGCTTCCAGACCTGTTCTTCTTTACCTTCATTGTTCAATACCAATCCAATCTCCTGTTGGTAGTCAGGATCAATCACACCACTCAAGACAGAACACCCTTCTTTGCCTATTGCTCCAGAGGCATGAAGTATCCAAAATGGTCAGGAGGCATTTTTAAACTTCTACTTCAATGGAGTCAGGGCTGCGTTTCTAAGTGGAAGTATTTCTTTAGAACTAAGCCCTCCAGATGTGAAGAGCATAGAGTTGCAGGGAAAGGAAGCAAAATTGTGGTGAGTAGGTCATTAGTAGTAAGTGGTGCCACTCCTTTTTCCAACCCTTGGTTCCTGGATCTGTGAATAATGGCTGAGCACGTATAGCCCACAGGAGAACATTTCCTCAACCCTGCAAGGTGTTACCACCCAGCTGGTGTCTTTAGAAGTTAATTGGGTACCTGATGAGACCAGTAGATTCCATGAACATGAGTCCATTATCACACTTGATTTGCTGTGAAGTGAGTCCTTTTGTCCAAGGCGATGCGCTACAGGATACGATCCTATTGGATGAAACATTTTATAAATCCATGAATAGTAGTTTTGTCAGAAGCATTGTGTGCAGGGAAGGCAAATCCATATCCAGAATAAATGTCTATTCCAGTAAGAACAAAACATTGCCCTTTTCATGATGGAAGTGGTTCTATGTCATCGATCTGTCACCAGTTTGCTGGTTGATCTCCCAGGGGAATGGTCCCATATCTTGGACCCCTATCAGTCTCTGCTACTGACTGATCAGACACTGAGCAGTGGCAGCAGTTGAATCAGCCTTGATGATCAAAAGTCCATGATGCTAAACCGAACCAGAACTTCCATTCCTGCCCCCATGCACTTTGTTCTTGGGCTCATTGGACAAAGACAGGAGGGACTGCGACAGGGTGGCTACTTTCCACAGAATATACTAATATCTACTTGTTAAAATCATCCTCTGCAGAAACAACCTTTTGATGAGTATTCATATGTGTGGCAGTCATGTGCTTATGCTAATTTTATGATTGAAATGCAGGGGTGGAGTCTAGCCTGTTAATCTGGAGATAGCCATTGAGTAGCCGATGAGGCCTCTGTGTGGGCATGGCTTTCACCTGAGACTCCTGGGAAACCTCATGATATTTCCCTCGTGAAGATGAGAAACTATCTTCCCCAGTTGTTGGGAGTTAGTTTCAGAGATGATTAATCACAGGCAACACAGAATGGCGGCGTCTGGGAGGCTGGAGTAGCCGGTGGAGAGACCACACGGCTTTGCCCTAATGGAGCCAGACCTCTGAGGCTGGGGCAGCCACATGGAAGCCTCTGACAGCGATGAGTTGCTTCTGCCACCATGGGATGCTGTTGATGGACCCTGAGCCCTGGAAGCGAGGAGCCATGGGGAGACCCCTGTCGGTGCCAGGACTCTGCACCCACTGACCTGTGACTTCGTGAGTCAGAAGGAGACTTTGTGGACTGATTTCGGGCATATGGGTTAATATCGGACTAACACAACATGATACACAGATATCTTCACTTTGGGGGGGCCAACTGAGAGAGGTTTATCCACAGACCTCTCTTTTATACCACCTTGTCACCAATTTTTCAATTGTGATACACCTTTGAATGATCTTAAGTAGAATTTTGTTAGTGTACACTATCGATGATATCATTCTATAGTTTGGAAATTCTATTGAATCACCTCTCTTTGGAAAGAGCATAAATAGGAATCTCTTCCAGTCAGTTTGCCAGGCAGCTAGCTGTCTTCTAAATTTCCTGGCATAGACACATGAGTGCTTCCAGTACTTCTAAAGCTTTCTGAGACACTTTAATGGGTAGTCCATCAATTCCTGGAGCCTTGCTTTCAGTTAATGTGTTCAATGCAGTGTGAACTGCCTTCGGCACCATCGGTTCTTGCTCATATGCTACTGCCTGAAATGATGGACTGTCCATGAGTTCTTTCTGATATAATAACTATGTATTCTTTCCATCTTCTCTTGATGCTTCCTGAATCATTCGATATTTTGCCTTCTGTCTTTCAAAATTTCCATTTGAGGCTTGAATTTTCCTTGTGTTCTTTCAACCTCCAATATTCCGAACACCCTCTCAAGATGCCCTTTGATATCATACTTTCTTCCGCTTACTTTAGCTACTCTATGATAAATAGCAAGTTTCAGAGTCTCTTCTGACATCCACTTTGATCTTTTCTTTCTTTCCTGTTTTTAATGACCTTTTCTTTTCTTTTTCCTTTCTTTTCTTTTCTTTTTTTTTCCCACATCACTGCCCTGGTGGGATAAGAAGCCCAGCCTTGCTCCTGGAGAGCTGCTGCTGGATTTGAACCATCAACCCTGTGGGCCACAGTCCCGCACACAACCACTGCGCCACCGGGGCTCAGTTACCTTTTATTTTCTTCATGCATGATGTTCTTGATATCTTCCCAGAGCTCATCAGATCTGTCATCAGTGATCAGTGCGTTAAATCAGACCTTGCGACGTTCTTGAAATTCAGGTCAATCCATCTCAGGAGGATCTTCCTCTTCTTGGCTGACCTGCTACTTCACTGAGCATAATGCCCTTTCCCAAGGACAGGTATCTCCAAAGGACATGAGATTAAGTCTTCTAAGGAGTGTTCTAGCCGTACTTCTTCCAAGACAGATGGTTCTCTTGGCCATTATATTTTCAATTTTTTTTTTCCCAAAATACCACAATTCACATGCACTAGTGCTTTCTGGCTCTTCCTAATTTTGTCTTCATCTTTCACGTGCCTATGAGGCTTGAGTCAGGTACACTTTACTACTCAACATGACATCTTTGTTCTCAAACACTTTAATGAGGTCTTGTGCAGCAAATGGCCCAAGGCCAAATGTCATTTGATGTCTTGATGGCTGTTTCCATGGTCGGCTCCCCTGCCTTCTCCGGAGGAAGGGGGTGGGGGTGTCCCACACCTTTTGTTTTGTAAGAAGGTGGGTGACAATGGCGTTCGGTGAAGCAAACAGAAACGGATTCAGACTGGACTAATGGCTCTGCACCCACAGTGATTTCCAAGGGAACTCTAGGCTACAGCAGCCTGGAAGGACCAAACTGACTGCTGCCGCTGAGCGCACGCGCTAGGAAAAAAGAGCGTGGTTCCCTCCAGGTGGGCGATTACTCTGTGTCAGCCTTCCACCCCCATCCCCACCTCCACCCACCCCCAACAGGCGCCCAAGGCTCAGGACAACCCGCCCTCCAGGCCTCGATTTCAGCCAGCAACACCCAGACCTGGAACCCGACACAAACTATTGGGTAATCTGGGACTACAACGCAAGTCAAAGCCTCGCCAGTCTTCTACCCACACCAAGGAAAACCCCCTCACGGCCATCACAGAGACCTGCTGGGTGGAGTGGGACTGCTCCTGGGGACTTCGGAGGCTGTAACGCTATAGGAATAGGAAGCCTCTTCTTCCATCCCTGAAGGAGCTGCTGAGTTTGAACTGCTGGCACTAAGGGCTCCTGCAGCAGGACTCCTGCCATCATCCCGGCCAGGAGATTAATCCCTGCCTCCCAGCCTCTTCCTGAGATTTCCTCAAAGAGCTTCATAGTCCCCATTTCCCCTCCAACCACACTCTTGCACCTGACCTACCAGACAGTGCTCCAGGTAAGACTGGGGACACTGAAGCCCATTCCCTACACATGGCCATTTCCTGCCACTCATGGCCACCCAAAACAAAGCCACTGCTATCCAGTTGATGTCACCCTGCATGGGCTATGAATGTTGATGAGCAAAGAACCTCTTATTTCTACCATTCTTCTTCTTTTTTCCCCCTTTAATTGCACACACTTTACTTAGTAGTCAGGGCTTCAAAACAAGCAACAGACCCTCCCCTCATATACACACACACACACACACACACACACACACACAAAGTTTATTTTGTTGAGCTCAATAAACTAGTAATAGTAGTTAGGGCTTCAGGCCAAGCAACAAAACAACAACAACAAAAATGTTTATTTTGTTGAGCTCAATAAACTAGCTTCTTCATTCTAAAGTCGAACCTAACCTATGGGCTCATCTCTCCCCCTACTTTCCTCTTTGCCTCATAGCTGCTGTCTCAGGGTTGCAGAGATGGGGGCCAGGTATATTTTCAGGTTGGCTTGCCCCAACGCTGTTCTCTTCATCTGATGGCTTCCCCATAGCACTGAGTGTTTTTGGACTCTTACTTTGTTCATCTGTTGTTGGTCGGAAAGATTAGGATGGGGGTAACCCAAAGCTGAGGGTTCCTGGGGGTAGCCAACTCTCCCCCAGGGCATCGTCTTCTTCTGGAAGACTCTCTAGTGTTTTACCAGGGGCAACCATAAATATAACGGGAGTCTCTGGGGAGGGAGTTGGAAAGGAACAGAGTCTCAAAACAGGGCTTGTACATTCGTGAATCTCCTCTGGGACCAATAAAATTAGGTGCTCCTTCTCTCAAGTTCTTTCATGAAAGTTTTATTAATATTGTCTTGCTAAATGGGTCTGGATATTATTTCAATTCTGTCTACTCCAAAGTTGTTCAATTCCTTACTATGTTGATTCAAACTGCCAAATTCTAGATTTGCCCACGAGCACTTAACTCAGGGACTCCTAAACACTGCTACACAAAAGATACACTCATGTATAGAATTTAGCACCACTCCCCACCTCTCCTAAATAAATATCTTGCCCCAGCTGAGAAATTGCATCTTAACAAAAGTATCTGGTGCTCCCCTTTCTCCCACACGTGCCAAAATCTATCTTCTTTTTCATCTCAGCTACATCCTCTGGAGTCATCTTCTTTCACTGTGGGCCATCATTCTGAGTTGAGATGTTATTTGAGAGATCTGCTAATGGGACGCGTATAGCTTCTTCTTTAACAATGAAGAGTCCCTGGAGCCCAGAAGCTCTAAAACCGGTCCACCCCTTTCTGAAATCAGTGAGGAGTTTGTCCTGGGTCAAAGTCACCATTCTCACCTGCCATGTAGACTTTCTTGCATCTATGGCAGGTCTTGCACCATGGAGAATTACTGGCTCTATACCCCGAGCAATTCCAATTCTTATGACTGCTGACCTGGACCCACTCTCCTGATTCTGGGATTGAGTCATTTTCCTTTTGTTTTCTTGGCCGTTTGCCTCTGAGGCTGCTGTTGCTTTGGTTTTTTTACACCATGGCTCCTGCTGAATTCCAAGGGACCCATTTCCTGATCCTTCTCTGGACTATTCTTTAGGCTGAAGCTCTTGTTATTGTCTAGGGGTCCTGTGCCCTGAGTCTTCTCTGGACCATTCTTTGGGCTAAAACACATGCTGTGGTGGTGGTGGTGGTGGTGGTGGTGGTGGTGGTGGTGGTGGAAGGGAACATTTTTAAAGTCTTTTCTGGACCATTCTTGAAGCTGAAACTCTTATTGTCACCTAGGGGTGATTTCTCCCATTCTTCCATTAGCTATACCACAGCCACAGGCAACCGGACCAGGGCCCCTTCAACTCCACATAAATCCAAAATGTCTTTTGTCTTTCACTACTTGTGGCAATTCCACAATTTTATGTCAACTTGATAAGTGCAGGTGTGGAATCTAGCCTGTCAATCAGGCTACAAGCCTAATGATGCCTCCTGGTGGACATGACCTTCTCATGAAGATTCTGGTAACTTCCTCTCTGGCTGCTTCACCTTCCTGTTGCCAAGACACATTGTGCCATGCGGAGACCTGAGCCAGCCCTCGGATGCTTCTACCAACATTGGATCCACAAGACTTTTCATGCACCAGCCTGTGATCTTCCTGTATTCTGCATCATTGCATGTGGCTGTATATATTGGACATAAGGGCTAATATCAGAATTACGAACTTGATCTGGACTGGACTGGGCTGTTTTCTTGATATACAATTACCTTTTGATAATAAAGCTCTCTTATATATAAAAGATGAAATGAAATTTAAAAATAAAATTAAATCCTTGACACCCCTTCAATCTTTTCTGATTTATCATGTTGTCTGTTGGTCCAGTTGGGAGGATTTTTGTTTTCTTTACATTAAATTGAAATCCATACTGATGGCTGCAATCTTTGATCTTCATCAGTAAATATTTCAAGTTCACCGGCCTTTCAGCAAGTAAAGTCGTGTCATCTGTATATTGGGATGTTGTTAATGAATCTTCCTGCAATCCTGGTGCTGAGTGCTTCTTCATATAATCCAGCTTCTAGATTATTTGCTCAACATACAAACTGAATAAGTATGGTGACAGGATAAAACCCTCATACTCCCCTTTTCTGACTTTAAACCAAGCATTATTCTCTAGTCTGTTGGAACAACTGCCTCCAGGTCTACATACAGATTCCATATGGGCAGAGCAAATGGTCTGGGATGCCATTATTTTCATAGTTTATTGTGATCCACAGTCAAATCCCTTTACATAGTCAAAAAAAAACAGGCTCACATCTTTCTGGTACTCTCTCCTTTCCTCCAAGATTCAGTGGAGGTCAGCAATGATAGCCCTCATTCCTCTTCTGAATTCTGCTTGAGTTTGAGCTTTTGGTAGCTCCCTGCCCATGTATTTGCTGCAATTGTTCTGAATTTTCTTCCACATCAATTTACTTGTATAATATATTAATAATATTCTTTGATAATTTCCACATTCTGTTGGGTCACTTTACTTTGGAATGAGCATATATTTATGGGATTTCTCCAGGTAATTGACCAAGGAGCTGCCTTCCAAATTCCATGACATAGACTAGTGAGTCCTGTCGGCACTGAAAATTTGTTGAAATAGTTCAGTTGCTACTCTTTGAATTCATGGAGCCTTGTTTTTCACTAATGCACTCGGTGCAGCTTGGACTTCTTCCTTCTGTACCATTGGTTCTTGATCATATGCTACCTCCGGAAATGGTTGACTGTTAACCAGTTCTTTTTTTGGTAGAGTGACTCTGTGCATTCTTTCCAACTTCTCTCGAAGCTTCCTGTATCATTCAATATTTTGCCCACAGAATCCTTCAATATTGCAACCACAAAGTGGGTTAAGTGGGTGGCTTAAAATAACAGAAATGTATTATCCCACAATTCTTGAGGCTTGAAGTCTAAAATCAATGTGTTGGCAGCACACTGCCGTCTCTGGCAGCTCTAGGAAAAGATTCTATCCTTTCTCTTTCATCTTCTTGGTCTCTGTCTCCATCTCCACAAGGTCATCTTCACTGTGTATGTCTGCCTCTGCCTCTGCCTCCTCTCTTGATGTGAACATACAAGAGTTGGGGCCCACCAGACTCAAGATGACTTCGTGCTAACTTAGAGCTACAAAGATGCCACTTCCAAATGAAGCCACCTTGCCAGCTACAGAGAATGAGAATGTCAACATGTCTTCTAAAGGAAGACACAGTTCACCTGATAACAATGAGCAAAATCTCCTCACTATGAGGTACTTAAGGGTGGTGTCTTTGAAATCTTCACCCAACTCCTGAGTTGCTCTAAGGAAAGCCTCATGAACCCCAGTCACAAGACTTCACCCTCTGCAGAACCAGCCCACGAACCTAAGAAACTGCATCCCTCTGACTTCTAGTCTGTGCTTGCCCCTCCGACAGGTCTCTGGGTGCACTTCAGTCATACTCCTTGAGATTAGCAGAGTCCACTCTGATCCTGAAAACCAGTGACCACCTAATTGACCCTGACTCCTGGCCACCTCAAGTGTGTTAGTAGAACTGTGCTCCATGGACTCTTCAGTGCTGGTTTTCAAAAGTTGAGCGCCCAGACTTTCTTGTAAAGTCCCGGGGGGTGGGGGGTGAGGCCAGATGGGCCAACCATTCAGTCATCTTTTCATTTGCACTGCACAAAAACTATCGGATCTAGGGGGAAGTCTAACTTTCTTTAGCCCAGATTCCTTAGAGGTGTCCTTAGAGTAAGGTGACCAGATGTCCCGCTTTTTAATAATTTAACAGTGTCCCACGGCATTTTAAAATTAAAATAAATATATTGCAATACTATTTTTGCATTCTATGAAAATTGTTGTTGCTTCACATAGACCAAATTTTTAATCAAGAGCCTTGCCCCTCCGCCGCCCACGGTCAATAGTGTCCCGCTTAAAATCTGGTCACTTTACCTTAGAGGTGGTGCAGTGGTTAAGCATTCAGATGCTAACCAAAGATCAACTAACTGTTCAACACACCAAGTTGTCCTTGGGGGTAGGGAGGTGGGAGTTTACCATGTGTTTCTGTAAAGGGTTACGGGCATGGGAACCCTGTGAGGCAATTCTGCTTTACCTTATAGGGCTGAGGGTCATGGCGTTTGTTTGTTTGTTTGTTTGTTGGCTACCTTCTAAACTTCTATTAACCAGAGGCGCTCCAGTTGAGTGAGTCTGATGTTTTTCAAAGCTGCCTTCCAAATGTTTCCAATCTCAAATCCAACACAGAGTTTCACTGCGCCCTCATCCTAATGGCATAATTACCCATGCGAATGTCTATGACTTTGCGCCTTAATTTCTCTAATGCAGTAGGGAATTTGGCAATGAAAATTAAGGTATTTGCAGCTTTGAGAGCACTTCATCCCCAAAGTCACACCTTCTTATTCTGTCCATTCATTTCAGTTGTGTCTGTGTCACCAAAGACTTTGTTATGTTATAGTGATGACATATTCAAACCTGGATCAAAGCATGTTCGCAGGCCCCGGCCTTTGAATGCCCTGAAATGCTCTCCATAGGCAACTCTTGCCCTTGGTCAGAGGTTCTAACACTCACTCCCTTGTTGCACCAGCACAGCAGCCTAGTCCCCAAGGACTTCTATCTCCCAAAGTGAGCAGGATAGATCCTGAAACCAGCTTACAAGGATTTACTCTGGCCCTTTTCCCTGCCCAGGAAACACTTCTTTGTCTTGGGAACCGAGGCCTGCTGAAACTAGATACATAATTCTAGGCTGGGACTTCACAAGGACGCCTTAGATTTTCTCACTCGATAAGCTCATAGACAGCTGGGTCCTGTCTCCTCCCTCCCCCTAGTTCCCAGCCTTGAATCCCTTGAAAGGCAACAACGCCTGACACTCCTTCCCAGAATTTGACTTTCAGATGAAACTCCAAGGACTTCAGAGCTTCTGTGGTGTCAAATTCCACTTCCTGGAAGCCGGGGGGCGGGGGGGGGGGGGGGGGGGGGGGGGGGGGGGGGGGGGGGGGCTCAGTTCAAAAATTCATAACAACAATAGCAGAAAGGTAGCACTCTGCTGAGGGAGTTAGGGTCCCCACAGGAGACCAAACAAAACCACACCCTTTATTTTAACAACATATAGATTAGATAGATAGATGATAGATAGATGATGATAGATAGATAGTTACTTAGGTAAAAAAGACATGAGAGATGGAATCAAAAGCAAAGGGACCTGCAGGAGCCACTGGGTAGTAAAAGGGATGAAAAAGATTGGCTGCTGAGCAGACGGTTGGGTTCTAATTCATCCAAAAGCACTTTAGAGGAAAGGCTTAGCAATTGACTTATCCCCCCAAGTCAGCCAGTGAAAACCCTTCTGAGTCCCGCTCTTCTCAGACACACATGGCAACACCAGACTCGGGGGCATGGGGTCCCGGTGGCAGTTACGCATTGGACTGCGAAGGACAAGGACAGCCAGTTGGCAAGCAAGAGCCAAGACAAGGACAATGCTTTCAACTACCGCAAAGAGATACAGAAGTCTGGGAAACTCTCTGGGCAGTGTTAGCCTGTCCTACAGGGTCAGTCTGAGTCAGCCTCAGCGACAGCGAGTTGTTTGAGGACATGGGGATGGGGAGGAGATTGGAATTTGTACAATTGTGGACGAGGGGCTCTGCTGAACAGAAGCTCAACCTATAATAGATACCATTGATAGGCTACTGTGGGAAACTCTGACCTGGATTGAGGGCCTCCCCCCAAGATTAAGACCCAGATTTTTGGAATCAAAGTTCACTGCCTAGTTATGAAACAACAACAACAACAAAAACCCAAACTCACTGCCAAAGAATTGATGCTGATTCACAGCAATCCTCTAAGGCAGACTAGAACTCCTCCTCCTCCCCCAAGTTTCTGAGGCTGTAGCTCTTGACAAGCATAGAGAGTCAAGTCTTTCTCCCACAGAGTGGCTGGTAGTTTTGAATGGCTGGCCCTGTGTGAAACCATTAGGCAACCAGGGCGTCCTTTGTTAAGGAAGTACAGTGCAGTCTTTTAGGCTCCCTTATTGATGTATCCACATAGGGCACTGGATGTCCAAGCTGTCGTGGAGTTTGCAGAACTTCACAAGTATAGGGGACAATACCTTGGTCTCGAGAACATTTGTCTCTTGGAAAGTAGGTTAAACCAGTTTCTTCTTCTCCCAGTCTTACCACCCACTTAACAACCAACTGCGTAGAAAGCTTGATTTTTCTCCCTCTCCATTTCCAAAAGATTCCTTGTCCTCTATGTTGCTTCTAAAACTCACAGAGCATTGGGTCCCTCTTCTGCTCTGGTCTTCTGTACTAAAACCCCACCCCTGGCTGGTGTCATGAAAAGCCCATTCTCTAAAGATTTAAAGAGCGATACACTCTTTGCTAAGTAGATGACGCAACCTTGGTTAGAAGCAAGGACGGTAAGGTTTTGTCTCCCTTACTTTGGACATGTTAACAAGAGAGGCAAGTCCCTGGAGAACGTCATGCTTACTAAAGCAACATAAGGAGGGGGGGGCCTCAACAAGATGGGTTGACACGGTGACTGCAACAGGGACTCAGCCATAGGAACAACTGTGAGGGTGGCGCAGGCCAGGGAGTGTTTTGTTCTGTTGTCCAGAGGGTCACTATGAGGAGGGACCAACTGGACAGCACCTAACCACAGCCCTGTCCCCCACAGAATATCACTGACATCTGCCCAGCCTTCCCTACCCATCTCTTTTGTCAGGCGGTCTCTCCACTCTGCTGCTGTCCAAAGGCTCCTGTCTCTGCCAGGTTACTTTCCCTGACAACAGAGCCCCCTGGGAAATGAGCCCAGGGGCACAACACCTGTTCCAACTGGGTTTCCTTAAGGAATATCATCCCTGAATTTTCAGACTGAAATTTTCATGAGTTCATTACATCTATAATAAGGACGGTATAGGCACCTTCTTGAAACCTCAGGAAAAGATTTGTTAAAAGTATTGTTTGAATGGGGAAAAGGCTAATAAATGAAAGTTGATTTATAGTGTCCATGAGAAGCTGGGATTCGGGATTGCTGACCTAACACCACTTTTGATAGCACAGCAGAGTCAAGTTTATGTGCACAAAGAACCCCTGGTGGTGAAGTGGCTACACACTGAGAAAAGGTTGATGGTTAAAAAGCCCACCAGGTGCTCCACGGAAGAAAGGTGTGGTAGTCGGCTTCCATAAAAAGTACCCTGTGGAGCAGTTCTGTGCAGTTCTGCCAGGTCACCCTGCATTGGAATCAACTCAAGGGCAATGAGTTGTTGGTTTGGGGTTTTGCTTTTTAATTATGTATAGCCAGTATTATGGGAATAACATTTTAAGACTTCAGACCTTTTAGAACCTCTTTCTCCAATTAATAGAAGTGGAAAACTGTTCCAGAATCTCTCTTTTTTTTAAAGTTGATCAGCAGTTTCTGATGTGAGGAAACATGGAGAGGATATATTACTAAAGGGGAATGTCTACATCAACGCATATTATATTACTTATGTGCACTTTACATTCCTCAACATAATAAAATGAATCGTACTTCTATCAGCTACTTCCATTCCCACACCAGTCAAGAGTAGAATTTTCTCCTATTTTTTCCAGTGTTTGATGCGAGGACAAGAGATCGTAGAACTGAAACCAGAAGGGAGGCAACAGAGGGGTCAAAGAGAAGGAAGGGACTGAATGCTCATCGGTGTCTTCTAGAACATCATGTTTATTCTGCTGTTTGCCTCAGCTCTTCTTCAGCATGTGTGTATGTGTGTGTGTGTATTTTGAGCGTGTGTGTGTGTGTGTGTGGCAAGAGTGACTGCTAGTGGGGAAATGAATGGTCTGTTCTTTGTCCTGTTTGCTTTTTATGAACCTTTAATTGGGAGCTCTTATAGCTCTTATAACAATTCATATGTGAATTGTGTCAAGCATATTTGTACATATGTTTCCATTATTATTTTCTAAACATTTATATTCTATTTGAACCCTTGGTATCAGCTCCTCTTTTTATCCTCCCTCCCGCCCCTCCCACCCACATAATGCCTTCATAAATTATAAATTATTATTTTCATATCTTACACTGAATTTTGTTCCCCTGCGGTTTCTTCTCACCTCCTCTCCCCACCTTCCCTCTACCCTTCTGGTATTGCTACTCCTATTTCTGTTCCAAAGGGGCTTATTTGTCCCCTGGATTCCATGTATCCTGAGCTCTTAACTGTTTGAGTAGAATTCTTGTTCAAGACATCAAGTCATGGTCAGTAAAGTTGTCCTACTGCCTACTGTAAACTAGTGTTTCCCAAGTGGGCAATACCATGCCCTGGGAGATGCTGGAATGATCCAGGGGCTAAAAGACAAAAGAGATACCTACACTTTATACTAGATTCTGGTAGAGTACAGAATTTTTGAATACCGGAAGTAGATTAGGGGGCACTGAGTAAATATTTTTTTCTGAAAAGTAGATGGTAGGCCAAATACATTTGGGAGCTTAGTCAAGCCTAAAGAGAGAATCAGAGGTATGGAAAACCATGAGAATATAATCAGGGAATTAAGTTAGTAAATTCATATCAGAGAATTGTGCTGAGAAATTATATAATCGATATACTGATTCTCAATAAGAGATACAAAAGGTAATTAGATAAATGCAAATAACTACTTGGGTGTTTAAAATTAGGCATTAAACCTTTTTTAATTTAAATAATTTTATTGGGGACTCTTACAGCTATTATAGCATTCAATACATCATCTGTATCAAGCACATTTGCACACATGTTGACACATTCATTCTCAAACATTTTCCACTTGAACCCTTGGTATAAGCTCCTCTTAAAAAAAAAAGCTCCTCTTTCCCCTCCCCCTTTTCTTTTTTTAAATGAATCATTTTATTGGGTACCCATACACTTCCCCTCACTATCCATACATACATCAATTGTATGCAGACCTCATTTGCACACTTGTTGCCATCATCACTCTCAAAACATCCTCCCTCCACTTAGGCCCCCATTTCCACCTCCCCATATTTCCCTCTCCACCCCCCATGAACCTTTACAAATTGTTATTTCATGTCATACACTGTCCAATGTGTCCTTTCATTCCCTTCCCTGCTGCCCATGCCCCAGAGAAGATGTTATATGAGATCCTTGAAATTGGTTCCCACTTTTTACTCCACCCAGTATCCCAGTATCACCACTCCTATCACTCATCCTGAGGGAATATCTATCCTAAATTCCCCTTGTTTCCGACTCCAGTGTACATCCCCTGTTCTAGCCAGACTTGTCTGGTAGAACCAGGAGCATGATAGTGGGTGGGAGGAAGTATTTGAGAACTAGAGGAAAGATGCATATTTCATTGCTACTACACTGTACTTTAACTGGCTCATCTTCTCCCTGCAATCCCTCTGAAAGAGGATGTCGCTTCACCTATTGATGGGCTTTGGGTTGCCAATCTGTACTCCCCCCTATCTATAATGATATAATTTTAGTTCTTTGATGCCTGACACCAGATCCCTTCAACACCTCGTGGTCACACAGGCTGGTGTACTTCTTCCAGGTGGGCTTTGTTGCTTCTGGCTGGATGGCCGCTTGTTTACTCAAGCCTTTAAGACCCCAGATGCTATATCTTTTCATAGCTGGGCATCATCAGCTTTCTTCACTACATTTGCTTAAGGCACTAAACCTTTTGCCAATTAAATGTGAATCATAAAATCTAACATTAAAAGAGAAAATGTGTGTAGGACTATATTCTGGGATTTTTCTTTAATGAAAAGATTATTTTACATAAACTAGCTAATATTGCCAGAATCACCTCAAGTCTTTTCATTGATTTATAAACTGTATGCAGAAAATAATTTGACTGAGAGTAAAATTGGATGCAGAACAAAGAGTAGAAAAACACTATAAAAATATTCAAAGAAATTGGCTCATTTGGGTGAATGAGCCAGCATATGGCTAGTATGTTTCAACACAGACAAATTTTACATTACTTTTTGTAAGGGGGAAAAAAAATTCATTCTTAAACCACAAACTGTACAAGGCCATCTTATACTATTTAGGATACATTATTTATAGCTATCATGAAAACATACCACAGTGATCCAAGAATATAGGGAAAAATGTTTATGTCCGAAGCATTTTTAAACATCTTAATAAATTAAAGCACAATTCTTGGTACCACATGACCAGTCTGAAGCCAGGCTTCTGAAAGGGTCCTTTCTTTCAGGAATCTCTGTGAGGGTGGAGCAGGAAAATAATTTGCATGACATTTGGAAGGGAGAGATAAAGTCTTGGCCATTGGAAGTGTAGGCTACTATCTGTTGTGGGATAACAACCCACCTAGCATCTCTTGCCCTTTGCTACTGATATCCTCTGGCTCAGGTTGTAAACACAAAGGCAAGCCCAGAGCTTTTCTAGTTCCTATCTTCTTCTATCTGGGCAGGTTTATGGGGATGGGTGTAAACTCCTTCTGTAGACCCCCTTGCTACCACCGACACCAAGGAAAGTGAAAGACAGAGGCCAGCTCCGGTGTGACTCACACAGCTCTTGGTTACTCCATTTGAATCAATGAATGTACAGAAGGTCAATGGTTGCTGTTAGGCGCCATCAACCTCTTCTTTGCTGCCCCTGAACCTTACCAAGTATTATGTCCTCGCCCAGGGACATGCCCAAGGTACTGGAAATGAAGTCTCACCATTCTTGCGTCTGAGGTGGGTATGAATTATAGATTGTTTTAAGTTCCATTTTTCTTAGGTTCTAATTTAACCATGTAGGTTCAACATATCCTTATGGATTCCACTTATCCATACTCTCCTTTGTTTCATAATCAAATTTTCTCCCCAGCTTCTGCTTCTATAACACTACAATGGCTTCAGGTAACAGCTGTCCATAAACTTTCTCACCAGCTTCCACCAGTGTCTTGGGTTCCTCCATTTAAAAATATCTTATCCCATCTAATGGGTCTGTTTCTCTGGTTAAAATCAAATACAGAAATTAGCACTAGAACTGGATTCAGAAGACTCAAACTTTAAACATAGACTCGCTGAATTTATGTATTTGGAATTAACTTATTCAATCTAAAGGCATTCCCTTTTGCACCCCATTTCATAACTCTAAGGAGCTCTGATGTTGCTATGGGATGGGCACCGAGCAAACATCCACATGATCAGAGGTTCAAGCCCACCAGCTACCCATGGGAAGAATGATGAAACTGGCTGCTCCCACCAAGATTTGTAATCTCCTAAGCCTTATACGAGGTCACGATGTGTAGGAATCAACTCAAGGGCAATAGGTTTAAAGTGCACATTTGGTCTCATGACTTGGGCTCTACTGATTTAGAAGCCTGTTTGGAATTCCTAAACTGTGGATCCTGAGAATGTGACTTTATTTGGAAATCAGGCTATTGCAGGTATAATAATCTTAACGATGAGGCCATCGTTCTGAAAGGTAGAAGTCTAGAATCAGGTTTGAGTCGTTATAGATTCTTTCTGAAGGCTCTGAGAAAGAAACTGCTCAAGACTTCTGCCTGACCTATCTGTGGTTGATGTGGATGTCAGGTGTTTTGAGTGAATTCCATTGCCTCGTAGCCCTATGCTCACTGAGCGAAACTCTGCTCGGCCCTGCACCCGCTGTGTTACAGCCACTGTCCATCCACGTCCTTCATGATCTTCCTCTTCAGCTTCTTGGGCACCCCACAGTCATTTGTGATGTTTCATTAAAGCAGTTTGTGTCTCCATTGCACAGCCATTTTGCCTCTGTCTAGTTCTCCTAGTCTGTCCTCTTTTATAAGATGCCCGTTCCATAGGATCACAGAGCCTTGGTGACACACGTGTTAAATGTTTTGCTGCTAACAATATGTTGGTGGTTTGAATCCAGTGAAGAAACCCAATGGAGAAAGCCCTGTGTGCTAGTCTAGGTAGACTAGAGAAGCAAATCCTCAGAAACTCATATGTATGTCAGAGAGACTTTTCTATAAAGGGCAAGTATACATTCAGAAAGCATACCCACCCAGTGCTGTCCAAGCTCATAATTAAAGTGACCAGATTTTAAGTAGGACACCATTGATGGGGTTGATACACCCACATGGGGGGGGGGGTTCTTGATTAACAATTAGTCTATAGGGAGCAACAAAAATGTTCATAGAATGCAAAATTAGTATGGTGATATATTTATTTAATTTTAAAACACTTTGGAATGTGGGACAAATTGTTAAAAAGTGGGACATCTGGTCACCTTAGTCCAACATTAGCCCATATGTCTGACACCAATCCACAAAGTCCTCCTCAATCTCACAAAACACGTGCAATGAAGCTGAAGGCAGGAGGAAAGTCGAATCAGTGAATGTGCCACGGAGCAAGCCGAGAACCAGAAAGGTGAGGCTCAATGAGCCATTTATCTCTCCTCCCTTCAATTAGTCTCACACGTATTTATCGGCCAGGTTGGCCCGGTAAACCCCAACTCTCTCAACGTGTGAGATTCAAACTCACCCACTGCTCTCCGGGAGAAAGATGAGACTTTCTGCTCCTTGGAACCCCACAGGGGCAGATGAATCCATTCCAATGGGATCAAAAGAGTGTAAGCAATGTAGATGTGTGACTTCCACATCCACGGCCACCCGCCTTAGAGAGAACCCCGAGTGTAAGTGTCATTCAACTGGGTCACCGAACTCAACCAAAGTTAGATATCGATTCTCATGAACCTGTGTGAACCAGTCAAATTCCACCACTGACTGAAGCTCCTAATGCAGGGTACAGAGCAGCTGCTTTTGTAGCCTGGATCATTTGTACGCCCCTCAGAGCACAGCACCCACTCTGGGAAGCACGGCTATAGAGATACTGATTGACAGTCCCAAAAATGAGTGCTTACAATATGAAGGCAAGCAGGAGAGGAATGCATAGAAGCTAGATGTAGAAACTTTATTTCTTTAGAGAGGTATATAAAAAGGGGTCACAGAATTTTATCAGATCACAGAAGGGGATCTAATTCTGTCTCAGGATATCAGAAAGAAGATCATCTAAAACGCATTGCCAAGGAGGCTAACTCAGATGCCCTGGGACCCTGGCCTATAGGGATAGAGTAGAATGGTCCCAAAGGATTTTATGGAAACAGATTGCACCATGTTTCTCTTGCACAGTAGTGGTTGTGAGGCTCAGGCAGAGAGTCCTTTGCCTTCACACTCCCAGCGGCCCTAAAGAATCCCACCACTGCTTAGGGGTTCTGGTAGGCCGCTCTGAGTCGGAGTGGCCTCCACAGCTTGAGTGGTGATTTAAAAGACCTCAAGCCTCCAGAATGAACGAGCAGCTGGGATCCAGGGTGCCTCTCACTCTTCACTGCTTCTTTTCTTCCTCTACCCCCACCTCCTGCCTCAGTCACCTGCTCTGCACCCTGGTAGCCGTTTATGCCAGCACAGGTGGGTGTCCTTGAGGCTGCTATGCTGACCCGTCCCAGGCATTTATGACCTCCCAGCTCTGGAAGCTACAGTAGATACAGCGGCTGCACCAAGGGACAGTGGCAGCTGCAGACCCTAGAGTCAGTGGCCATCCAGCACCCACAAGCGTCTCCCCCACTGATAGCACAGGGAGATATGCACAATGTTCACACACCTTGTGGTATCCAGACCATCCCTCTCTCGCCTCTACTCAGATCCCAGAAAACCTGTGGGCCGGCCGTTCAAAAGCACCAGTCACTCCAGGGCACAAAGAGAGGGCTTTCTGCTCCCATGGAGCGAGAAGTCTCATAAATTCACAGGGGCAGTTCTACCCTGTCCTACACCGGCATTGACTCGACGCCAGTGAGTTTTTGTTTTGTTCAACGAGCCCACCAGCTGGTGAGGCTTAAGTGAATAGAAAATAAAGATTCTCCTAAGGATGCCTAATTAGTTTTAGCTATAGATATGCCGTGCTCAACAGCTGATCAGACCGTGGCCAGGCACTCATAAGGTTTTTTGATTGTTTGTTTTTAAGGGAAAGCATCTCTTCTTGTGCTCATTATTTCCCTCCAGTGGGTTTACAAGGAGCATTGGTGACTCTAAGGTTATGCTGGACTAGAGAAAGAGGAGGTTGTCGGGAAGTATGAATCCATTGAGTAGGCTGGCAGAATAAACAAGTGAGTGCTTAAAATACTGCATCTATTTGTTGAGATATCTCAGTGGATAATCCATGAATTCTTGGAGGCTTGTGCTTTGGCCAATGCCTTCAATGCAGCCAGGATGGAAACCTTCAATACCCAGGGTTCTTGATCATATGCTAACTTCTGAAGGGGTGGAACATCGTTTCTTTGGGGTCCAGGGGCTCTGTGTGTTGCTTACATCTTCTTTTGCTGCTTCCTACTTTGTTCACTATTTGCCCATAAACAATATCACTGCGATCAAACCAATTAGGAATCCTAATTACCCTATAGGACAGAGTAAACTGTAAGTCTTCATAGGCGTGGAAAGCCTCATCGTTCTCCCGCAGAGCAGTGGGTGAGTTTGAATCTCCCAGGTTGAGAGAGTTGGGGTTTACTGGGCCAACCTGGCCGATAAATACATGTGAGACTAATTGATGGGCAGAGAGAAAAATGGCTCATTGAGCCTCACCTTTCTGGTTCTCAGGTCGCTTGCTCCGTCGTTCTCCCCTTGAAAGCCAGATGGTTTGGGACTGCTTGCCTCGAGGCTAGAAATCCAACACATAATCACTAATCTACCAAACAACAACCAAAAAACCCAACTCCCAGCCATCGAGTCCATGTCAATTCACAGCAGACCCATAAAGCAAGGTAGACCTGCCTTCATGAGTTCCCAAGACTGTAACCCCATATGGGAGTAAATGCCTCTCTTTCTCCCAGGGAGTGGCTCCTGGTTTCAAATTGCTGACCTTTCTGGTAGCAGCCCAGCCCATAACCCCTGGGCCACTAGGGCTCCTTCTAAGCTTACCCATCAAATCCCTCAGTATTGGACCCTGCAGCTTGAATTTTCCCTTCAGGTCTGCCAGTTAGTGAAATAATCTTAAGTGAGGAAGTTAAACATTTAAACTTTGCTGTTGCTTTTTGAAAATACTCTGTATCTAGATAAGACTATGCTCTTCCATATTTAGTAAGCATGGGTTTATTGTATATTTTCAATTATTGATGGCTATTGTGTTGTAAAAATGAAAGGCATTTGACATTTGGTTTCCTCATTTTTCACTTTTAAACTGTAAACGTGATGAAAGAGATTAATACTGTAAAATGTTAATCCAAATGCACATTTGAGATCACATCATCTTGATTGCAATGTGTACATTTTATTATAAATGGGTAAAGTTAGTACATATATTTTTAAGATTTAACAGCTTGTGTGTATGAATGAGATTGGCCTATAATTTTCATTTCTTATATGGTTATAATTTGATTATAAAAATAGTGATCTAGGGGCTGAGCCCCGGTGGTATAGTGGTTGTGTGCGGGACTGTGGCCCACTGGGTTGGCAGTTCAAATCCAGCAGCAGTTCTCCAGGAGCAGGGCTGGGCCTCTCACTCCCTCCAGAGGACAGTGATGCCCCCCTCAAAAAAACCAAAAAAATAGTGATTTAAATTATTTTTTAATTCACTGAAAGAATTTGTAAAAATAGGTGATCTGTATATCAGTATTTGATACAAATCATTTTAAGTGGGGAATTTAATATTTCTAATAAGTATAAGACAATGCATTTTTTCTTTTTGCGTCTTTTTAAATGAGTGAATTTTGGAATAATCTTAGATTTACATAAAATCATAGATTGCATGGGAAGTTCCTATATACCTTATCCTCAGTTTTCTCTCCTAGTAAAAGATTGCATTACTATGGCATATTTGTTACAATTAATGAATACATATGGGGTCACTGTGAGGCAGAATCAACTCAATGACACCTAACATCATCATCATACATTATTAATAGCAAAAATCTGTGTGGGTATCTTTCTCACACTTCCTTACATCTACCCTTTTCTATTCTGGGATTCATTCTATGATACCATGCCACATTTTGTTGCTGTCAGGTAAATGTGGCACGACGCATTCCCAGGTCTGCAGTTCAAACCCACCAGCCGCTCAAGGAAGAAGGTTGAGGTTCTCTACTCCCATAAAGATTTACAGCTTCAGAAACCAGGCATAGGGTGGGTATATGACTGGATGGGCTTCAGAGCAGTGAGTGTGGGTCTCCTTGATGACTCTGAGGAATATCAGATTTTACACGAATGTGCCTTGTTTGTTTATTTTCCAACAACATCCTACCATTGACAAGATTTTTTTAAGGGTACTATTAACCTTTTTTAAAATGGTACACACACAGAATTTTGAAAATTACTATAACATGATTAGAAAAATGCCTTGTAGAGGAGGAGGAAATGGGGGAAATGAAGTTGACCAAAGCATAGACTCCATACATTATTTACATCACATAAAAATCCAGTACTGGTTTGAACTTAAAGCTGAAGTGCCCCAGTGTGAGATAGAGCAGAGGATTGCTGTCCCAAGGGGTAGATGTAGAAGTCATAGTAGACTTAGGTTCAAATCTCTTGCTCTCAAGGTTGGCCAACAGTTGGCAACATAAGAGGGCTGTATGTTCACTACTTTCATATTTTCTTTTTTTGGTGGCATCACTGCCCTGGTGGGAGTAGCAAGCCCAGCCTTGCTGCTGGATTTGCACTGTCAACCCTGTGAGCCACAGTCTGGCAAACTACCACTAAGCCACCAGGGATCAGCCTACTTTCATATTTTCTTTGCATTTTGTGACATCTCTTAGTCCTGTAGCCATGGAGTTGCATTAATGAGTGAGCATTACTGGAAATTTTGCCTGTGTCATAGCTTTCTTAAATAGTGACCAGTTCCTTACATGTTAGATTGTATAGGTGAAGAACCCATGAATTTTAGCCTAAAACAAAACCAAACTCACCTGCCAGTAAGCCCATTCACACTCCTAACAACACTGCAGGACAAGGGAGAACTGCCCGTGTGAGGGTCCAAGACTGCAGCTCTTTCCACGAATAGAAAGCACCGACTTTTTCCAGAAGAGCTGCTGGTTGATTCAAACTGCTGATCTTGAGGAGAGCAGCCCACCATGTAACCATTATGCCATAAGGCTTTGTTTGTTTTCTTTTTGTGGGCATCACTGCCCTCTGGTAGGAGTAGGAGGCCCAGCCTTGCTCCTGGAAAGCTGCTGCTGGATATGAACCGCCAACCCTGTGGGCCGCTGTCCTGCACACAACCACTATGCCACCGGGGTTCAGCCCACCATAAAACTTTTTTTTTTTTAGGGTCTCACTTCCCGGGTGGTGGGAGTAGGAGGCCCAGCCTTTGCCCCTGTGGAGCTGGAAATGAACCTCCATCCCAGTGGGACTCAGTCCCGCGCACAACCACTACGCCACTGGGGCTCAGCCCAAAACTTTTTATATATGTCTATGTTCATGTTTTTTCAATAATACTTTAAATTCTATATTATTGGCTAAATTCATGATACTGGTTTTTGAATTATCATGGACATCACTTAAATTATTTTCCAACAGGCTGATAATGGTACCTCTAAAATAGACCAAGGATATACATAAACATAGATAGATATATAGATAGATAAATAGATAGATAGATAGATAAAGTGGATTTTAAGTTCATTCTTAATTATAAACCTTAAGAATAATTAATCTCACCATGTGGGCCTGCTCAAAATTTGCCCTAATGAAATGATCACTGATGATATGAATGCTATAGAACAGTATAGTGAAGATATTAGATCATGCCCAGTTATCAGAAAGAAAAGAAGCCATCTATGTAAGGTATCATCTAAACTCATATAAAAGAAGTTCACCAAGGATTATAGATGATACAATCCAAGATCAGGGAAGGGAATTGTACTAGAGCTTAAATTCAGAATATCTGGTCTGCAGAAGGCTCTAGATGACATTGAGAGCCCCAAATCGATTTTCAGAACCCCTAATCAGATAAAACTCTGTGATGGTTAGGTTTATGTCAAATAGACACTTGGCTAGGGGGTAAGTCAAACCTATCAATCAATTCACAATTTGATGACATCTCATTGATATCATCAGCATTTTGAATAAAATCAAGACTAGAAGATATCTGCCCCTTCACTTTCTTCGTTGCTGGAACTTCACTGGGACTCCAAGTGTAACCCCATGGGGATCACCTAACCTTGAGAGCCATTAGCATCCTGCCATCCTTTAACAGACCTTGGGTCCACAGGATTGCTCTAATCACCCAGTGCACTTCCTGCTTCACCTTTCTGCATCATGAGCCTGCAGCTCCAGGAGTCTAAAGGGGGCCCAGTGAGCACTAGACCATTGGACTTGAGTTGGACTGGCCTGGGACGTCTTCTTGATATAAAGTTCTTTCTTGAACATTGATGAGGGTCACTGGTATGTTTCTCTAGAAAATCCAGTCTCACACAATGAATAGCCAGATCATGAATAGCATTGCTTTGACAGAGTAAATTGGAAAGAATACTACTATAGGTATATCTAGGTTAAAATGTAACACATTAATTTTTCCCTTTGACCCAATTTTAATTTGTCCTAATTTTTATTATATCATGCTTTCACTTGGATTGAGGATTTTCTGAATTTTATTTTGTTGTCATTGTTGGGACTTTTTGTATGAATATCTCTATGTGAAATCCCTAATAGGTAAATCTATACACACAGTAACTAAATTAATAGCCAGGAAGGTTGGGGAGTGATGGGGAACAAATTATAATGGATTCAAAATGAAGAAAAAATTCTGAAATCAATTGTGGTGGTGAATGTACAACTGTTTGTAATATATTTAAAACATCAACTTGTATGGTACATCAATAATATGTAAGGAAAAATGTTTTTCTTAAATATGGGACAGCACTGGAGACACAGTGTAGGAATTGTGCCCTGTCTCTCTCTCTCTCTCTCTCTCTCTCTCTCTCTCTCTCTCTCTCTCACACACACACACACACACACACACATACACACACACAAACTTACCAGAGTGAAGAACAAAGGTGTGTAATAGAGCAGCAAGGGCAGCAAAGCAATGAAGTCCCCGAGGAATCCTGAAAATAGACTTTGGAATTGATGAGCAGGGCAGTTTGGAACTTCACCAGATTCTTTGGAAAACATTCAGAAGGGTCGACAGACATACCTGGAACTATTTATAGGCTTTCTTTTTCTTTTTCTCATATCTATCCATATAAGAAAGGCAGGGTAACCAATCCTGAGGAGAAAATAATGGGTTTGACGTCTCCTGGGGGACATGGGAGAAGAGGAGATGGGAGAAAGGAAGGGGGGAGCCAACAAATCCAGGGACAAGGGAACAATAAGAGATCTAAAATTGATGGCAATGAGGACATAGAATGCCTGGTGGGGTTTAATCAAGTGCAATGTAGCCAAGGGAAAATACTGAGAGTCGAACTAAGGTCAAACACCATATGGGACAGGAGGAAAGTAAAAAGAAATAAAGGAAAGAACTAGGAGGCAAAAGACATTTAGAGAGGTATAAATATAGGACATATGCAAATATATTTATATATAACAATAGAGATATAAGTCTATGTACCTATATTTAAATGGTAAGTATTAAGGTAACAGACTGGCATTGAATCTGTACTCAAGTCCTCTCTCAACACAAGAACACTTTGTTCTAAACTGGCATTCTGTTTCCTGACACAATCACTGAAGTCAAAGTGGGTGCATAAGCAAATGTGGTGAAAAAAGCTGACGGTGCCTGGCTATTAGAAGACATAGCAGCTGGAGTGTTAAAGTCTTGAAGTTAAACAAGGAGCAATCTAGCAGGGAAACAGCAAAGCCAACATGGAAGAAGCACACCAGCCTGAATGATCACAAGGTATGCACAGGATCAGGTTTTAGGCATCCAAAGACCCAAAACAAACAATTATATTGATGCAAATGATGGGTATTGGAGTGGAGACCCAAAGCCCATCTGAAGACAGTTGGTCATTCTCTCACAGAAGGGTCACAAAGAACAAATGAGACAACCAGAGTGCAGCATAGCACTGACAGAACACACATTCCTCCAACTATTTAATTCTTCTTTTGCACGCACACATACACTCACTGCCTGCCATCATGACCCCAGTTCTACTTTACAAATCCGGCTAGACCACAGCATGTACACTGGTATAGATAAGAGCTGTAAACACACAGACTATAGGACAGATACCATGCCCTCCCTAGCCCCCCACACAAGGCAGAGTTATGGGAGTAGCAATACCATGAGGGTAGGGGAAAGAGGGAGGAAGAAGAAAGGGAGAACCAACTACAATGATCAACATATAACACATACATGGGGTGAGGAGAGAGACAAACAACAGAGACTTGGGCGAAGAGAGACAGCAGATGGTATAAGATATGAAAATATTTTTAAATTTATCATAGGTCAAGGGTTATAAATATCTATAGTTATTCCTCTCTAAATGTCTTTGGTCTCCTGGTTCTTTTCTCTATTTCTTTTTACTTTTCTCCTGTCCCACTACCATGGTATCAGGATACCAAGGGCTCAGCAAAAGAAAATGTTTTAAATATGATAAAACCTATGTATAAATGTGTTTGATACAATTGATGTATGGATTTTTATGAGTTGTAAGAGCCCCAATAAAATGATTTCTTAATATATATATATATATGGTACTGACAACATATCTAGTAGGATGTCTCTTTACTGAAATTTGTGTGATATCTGTCATGATTATACTTGAATTTTGATGTGTATTAGTGTGTTTTAAAGAAACGTCGCAAGGATTAACATTTTACTTTTGTAGCACAAATTGAATTATTGTGGTTGGTGCTCACTTTGATCACCTGAATGAGGTAGGTTTTTTCACTATAAAATTACTCTTTTCTTCCCTTACACATTGAAAGGAAGCCTCTATGTGCAGCTCTTTGAGAATGGCACCAAACGACAACAACAGAGAGAAATGCTCAGGGTTGAGTTGTTGATCAAGACTTGTTACAGAGTTCTTTCAGATCTCCTAATAAATGCCACCAAAGGACATATTGCTCCACTGCAAGCCTCAACTCAAGCTCTGTGGGTCACTGTACCCAGCCCCCTGAATTAAGTGCCCAGAGGCAGCCAACTCCCACAAACTATCATCCTGCCCACACGCATTCAGTTCTTCTTGTTCCACGAATGAGGAATTTACCACTCTGTTCCATGCTCTGACTCCTGGTTCTGCTGCCACTCATCTGATGGTATACCTGTTTTCTGGATCCAGTAGATTCACTGCGTAGGAATCTTAAGTCCAGATGACACGCTTCACTCCTGAAACTTGCTGACAATGAGTTCCCTGCTGCTTCTCAGAGGGTTTATCTTATATGCAACAGGATGGCCTTGCAGGGAGTTCTGGTCACAAGAACTCACAGGTGAGTTTTATCAGAATCTTTCTGCACCTTCTTATCAGACCAACACAGGCACAGGTCATTTGGGGAGAGTTAGAGAACTTGGCTAGAAGAGTCACATTAAATAATCCACAAGCCCTGTAGGCACAGAAGGATCTGTGGTAATGTAGTGGTTGCGTGTTGGGCTGCGACTCATCACCCATTCCAGGGAAGCAAGAGTGGGCTTTCTGCTCTTGTAAACAGTCTCAGAAACCCACACGGAGTCACTGTGACTCAATGGCAGTGAGGGTTTTGGGTAGGGGTAGTATTCCATTCCATTAGTTATGGCACCTAACCACAAGAACAAACATTTCCAATCCTGGAAGCCAAAAGGCCAATTGTACTCAGTTAAACAGGGTTACTGTGACTGATCACTGACTCAGTGGCAGAGAATTTTTTTTGGGGGGGAAACAGTGAATTTTAAGAAACTATAACAACCCCCATCATATCTGATTCTTCTGCTTCCACCATGTTTTATTCAGTCATAGCTCCTGGTCATATTTGAATTTAAATTTATTGTTTATTGTATTCCTTAATTTTAAAATTACATGTTTTATAAAGTACTATAAGACTAAGAGGTCCCTTACAAATCTGCATGAACCAGAGGATGTATACTGGTACAGATAGGAACTGGAAACACAGGGTATCCCATACAGATGATCCCTTCAGGACCAGTGGGGAGAGTGGCAATATCGGGAGGATCGAGGGAGGGTAAAGTAGAAAGCGGGAATTGATGATAAGGATCTACATATAACCTCCTCTCTGGTATATGGACAACGGGGAAGTGAGCAAAGGAAGACATCGGACAGTGTTCGACAAGACAAAATTATCATAGTTTATAAATCATCAAGGGTCCATTAGGGAGGGGAGAATGGAGAGGGGATGGAAAAAGGAGGAGCCAATACCAGGGACTTAAGTGGTAAGAAAATGTTTTGAGAATCATTATGGCATCAAAGGTACAAATGTTCTTTGCATACAATGGATGTATGGATGGATTGTGCTACGAGTTATATGAGCTCCCAAGAAAATGTTGTTGTTGTTGTTGTTGTTGTTTTTAAAAAAATGGTCAATAAGGGTTCTCTCTTTTTTTAATCATGTTATTGGGAGTTCTTATAGTTCTTATCACCATCCATCCATTCATTGTGTCCAGCATATTTGTACATATATTGCCATCATCATTTTCAAAACTTTTCTTTCTACTTGAGCCCTTGGTATCAGCTCATTTCCCCCCTCTCCCACTCTTCCTCCCTCATGAATCCTTGATAATTTATCATTCTTTTTCACATCTTACACCAACCACTGTCTCCCTCCATCACCTTTCTGTTGTTTGACCCTGTCGATCACTGGGATTAGTTCCCCCGGAATAAAGGGTCTCTTGTGGCACTGTGGGATTTGTATGTGCTGGACTGCTAACCCTAAGGGCAGTCACTCGAAACCAGCAGCTGCTCTGTGAGAGAAATATGAGGCTTTCTACTCTCATCCAGATTTATGGGAGAAATCCCCAGGGCCATTCTACTCTGCCCTCTAGGGTCACCAGGGATTGGAATCAACTCATTGGCCATGAGTTTTTGAGCTTGGAGGTGCCATGGTCAAGCACTTTGAATCACCTGCTCCCTATGAGAGAAACAACCTGGTGATGTGCTTCTGGGGAGATCAGAGCCGAGGAGAGCTTGTAGGACTGGCCTCTGTAAGGTGCCCTTCCGTCTGAATCAGTGTAGTAGCACCCAATGGCAATAATGTAAGAATGCTTTTTCTAAAAGACAAACGAACAAAACCATTGCTTTTTCACTTGTATGTGGTCTCTGAATCATATTTTAATGGATGATTTTTTGACCCCCTTCAAAGACATGTCACTCATTCCTCATCTGAAGGAAGCCATAATTAGCGAGCTGTAGCTTGTACTGTTAAAAATGTCTGTGTACACTTTGCGGGGCAACGAATAGGGCTGGGAATAGTAGCATGACATGATTTGTCTGAAAATAAAACTAAGCTAAATATAAAAATGCGAATTGTTAATGCTCACTATAATCGTCCATATACATATGCTTTTAAAAATTCTCTTCCCCTAACAAAGAAACATGTGCAACTAATTCTCTGTTTATTTGCTACAATCCAAAGTCCTCCCACCTACCATATTCATGGGCCAGTTTCTTCCTGCTACCCAGCTGAGCCTTAAGCCTGCCAATTTGGAAACCAAGCTGGGCTGAAATTGTAGCCAAGAACAGAAAGTGAGTGATTGTGAGGTTTTCCACTACTCAGTAACTAACACTATCTGACAACATATATATGTGTCTTCTTCTACATTGGTTCTTAAATGCTTTCCCAAGCACTGTTTCCATAATACCACAAATTATACTACTATAAAAGAATTGTGGTCAGAAAGATCAGAAACCCTGGATTTTAATCCTGGTGTGTTCTCTTCATAATTTAGAAAAATGAGCAAATGATTTGACTTTTAACAAACCATAAGTTGTCACAAGAGGAAAGTAACATTGTCCTTCCTGGAGTTGGTGCTTCTTGGGGGATCAGATAGAAACAAAGAAGTGGGTACACAGAAAATGGCGTCTGCTCAATTGTCAACAAATTGGAGGGAAATCCCAACTTTTGTATGAGTCTAAAATCTGAAAGGATGTGTAAATACGGCAGCTGGAAAGCAGAAACTGAACTCCATCTTAATGCCTTGACATGAGTCTGGAATCTGCATTGAATATTGACATTGCCTTTTGGTCACAGATCTAACCAGGTACCCTAAAGGGGATATTGGTCAGGCAGATGCAAGATGTCACAGCCTCAGCCCAGCAGGTCTCCTTGATGGCCAACGCAGTGCAGGGTGTGATAACCGAGTCTCAAAGGGTCTTGATTCACACCACTGTCAATACATCTTTACAGTAGGCCCTCCAAAAACGGCATGCTCTATACAGCAATTTTAATAATAGGTTCCCAGTAAAATGTGTCCTGCCATTATCCTGTGATGGTCCTGTAGTTAACTGAAAATTATATATGTTCACAAGGATGTGCATTTAGCCAATCCTGTAATCCCTCAAATATGGTATCCACCTGCTACGTCCCCATGCTCAGCTAGCCCACTTTCTCATCTGTCTTTCGGCCAACTCTGATGGTGAAGCTTCAGTTCCTGCTTCACCTGTGCACGGATACTGGCAACTCTATTTTCTGGTGGAACAGTCATCTTCACTTTGTGGATGTGGACATTTTCCCAACCTGGGCTATCTCTTCATGTACAGTTGCAAAGTGTTTGTTTTCACTCTCAGTCATTTTACATTTTTAAATGTTAATGAGCACTTCCGATAAGCCATTGCTCCCGTCAAGAGCACCCTGGTTCTCCAAGTGACATCTCGGCTCCCTAACAAAGGTCTTGTGCAGCAAAGCTTCCCAAGACAATGCACATTGGGAGCTTTCCTGACTGCCCCTTCCATGAGCACGGAGGGGGCTCAAAGTTAGATGAACTCCCGTACAACTTCAATCATTGTTTTCATCATTCAGTACAGAGTGCATTTTTATTTTCGTCACACTGAGTTGTGATCCACACGGAAGCCTGCAATAATGGGTCTTCATCAGTGAGAACTTCAATACAAAATCCTTGACAACTGCAGCCTTTTCTCCATTTATCATGATGCCGTCTGTTTATCCAGTTGTAAGGATTTGGGTTTTCTTTACATTCAGAGGCTCGTGATATTTTTCCCTTCTACTTGAGTATTCTGTGTGCTTTAAACATTCCAGTATTAGGGGGGTTCCGTTTATTTAAACGTTTATTTTTAATCTAGAAACAAATTATAAGTTTTCCCAACTAAAAATCTAAGCTATCTGTAAATATGTACACGTACGTTCTGCACACCTGGGGTAAAGAGGTAAAGTCAGAAAATTGCTGTGCCACTGGCATGATTAAGGAGCCCGGGCACAACAGTTGAGCACCGGGCTGTTAACGGGAGGCTGCCAGGTCGAATCCACCCCAGGCTTCCATGCTTTATAAAGCTGACATCCTGGAAAAACCCACGGGCCAGTTCTCTTCTGGCACAGGAGTTGCTCAGAGTCCCCCAAACCTTCTCAATCACTTAAGCATCTTTCTTAAACTAATTGGCTGAGTTTTATGATCATTTTCAGTAGCTGTGAAGTGTCCGCTTGCTTTTAAAAAGGCATCATTTTTACTAACAGAACAAGATAGATGTCACTGCACTTAAACTTGATCTAGATATTGAATGAAAGACAACAGAGAACTAATTTATTTAAGAAGCCTGCAACCTGAAGCAAGTAGGTGGCTTGTTTCCTGGTTGAGTGAATCAATCTACACACCCAGTACCATCACGACTCCAATCCATCAGAAATACAGTGTACATGCCTCACATAAGCAAATCAATACAAGCTCATCGCCATCAAGTTGATGTTAACTCACAGGGACCCTGCGGGAAGGGGCAGAGCTTGGAGTCTTGGAGACTGTCTCTCACGGGAGCAGAAAGCCTGGTCTTTCTCGCGCGGAGCAGCTGCTGACTCTGAGGGTCGCAGCCCCATCGCATTATCACCAGGCCACCACGGCTCCTGTGAGTGAACATCTAGCGTCTAGAAAAGAGGAAAGGAATTCTAGGGTAGTGGGTTCTGATTCAGGCTTCTAACTGCAAAGTCAGCACTTCAAAACTCCAGCGCGCTCCTCAGGAGACACACTTGCCATCTGAGAAACCCACACGGGCAGTTCCACTGTGTTCAGTAAGGTTGCTGTGAGAATCGGCTTGATGGCAGTCGTGTTGTTGTTGCTGCTGCTGCTGCTGTTGTTTGGATCTGCACCCGTTTCCTAGGGCTGCCAAACAAAAGTCCAGCAAGATTTCAAAAGAAATCTGAGCTTTCATCAAGACTCCCAGGAGCAGCCAGCCGGAACCGGCATTCACTGCTGGTGGGACAGTCACACGGTGGAAGGCTGCTTGGCATTGCCTGAAACACCCAGCAACTCCTTTACTTGGTGTAATCACTAAGGAAAGAGGAACCGTCTCTCCGACAGATACAGGCACACCACAGTCACCAATGCACTGTTTTCAACAGCAAGACCCTGCCCATCAGAGGAGGAACAAGGTTGGTACACACACGCAAAGACACTAGATATGGTGGACCAACTCATGGCATGGGCGGCTTTGGAAACCCTTATGCTGAGGGAAGTCCATCACAAAAGGAAAAGTGTTGTCTGAGAGCACTGTTATGCAAGGAAATATCAAGATAAAGATTTCTCATAAGAAACCATCTTTGAGAAAGAAAAAAAAGAAGCCATCTTTGATGGCTGGGCGTGGGGCAGGTGGGGGAGCAACAAATGAGAGGATAGGCAGGTAGTAACTAATAAGGCAAAGATAATATTCTACAAGAAGGAAAAGCCACCAATAAAAGGGGTGGGGGCAAGCTATTGAGAAATTGGATACAGTGGTTAGCTAAAAAGATGTGACGGGTAAACCCTCCTCCCATTTACAATAAAATTTTTAAAAACAAAAATAAAGTTGGGGGGGGGCCTGTGAAACTCAGGTTTCTGCAAACTAAGTGCTTTAGGATGTGAGCTCTAGGAGACAGTACAGAGAACTGTAAGGGATCCTGGGGGTGGGGAATGGTGAGAAAATGGAATGCTGAAACAGGCAATTGCTAAGGACACAGTGAATTTTCATGTTCCACATTGGTCAGTAGCCTGAAATAGACCAACACATTAATAACACTATCCACATAAAACATTTAAAACTCATTCTATTAAGTGACTTTTTTCCCAAAGAGAAAATCACTTACAAGAATGTGGAAAGAGAAGACTTTTTATTAAAACCTTCCTTTTCCTGTCCTTTTTTTCCCCCTACCCCACCCCACTTACAAAAAGAGTGAGAGAAAATCAAGGAAAGTATTTGTTAAAAAACCTAAAGGTCTCTACTGGCTTTTGGCTTTCAGAGATCTAGGCCATTAAGGGGAAAATTGGGCAGTTCAAATATCACAAGGTAGGGAAATGAGGATAAAAAGGTTCCTTCCTGGGCTGAGCCCCGGTGGCATAGTGGTTGTGCGCCAGACTGCGGCCCACTGGGACGGAGGTTCAATTCCAGCAGTGGGGCTGGGCCTCCTATTCCCACCACTGGAGAGCAGTGATGCCCCCCCCCCGAAAAAAAAAGGTTCCTTCCTAAGAACCCTGATGGTAATGTTGGCCAGATGTTAGACTGCTAACCACAAGACTAATAGTTCAAATGTGCCAGCTTTTCCAAGGAAGAAAGATAAAACTGTTCATACCTATAAAGATTCACAGTCTCCAAAACTCTATATAGGGTAACCATGAGTTGAAATCAGCCCCATGCCCATGGGTCTGGTTTTAGTTCAACCCTGGATGGAGGCCTGGTGGTGTGGTGGTTATGCTTTGGATTGCTAACTGCAAAACCAGCAGTTCGAAACCACCATCCCCCTCGAAGGGAGAAAGAGGCAACTTTCTACTCCCATAAAGAATTACAGTCTCAGAAGCCCCGATACAGTTCTACCCTGCCTGACAGTGTCTCCATGAGTTGAAATTAACTCAATGGCAGTGAGTATGGCTTTCAACATCTAATAATACTTCAATGTTATCTCTAGGTTTTCTATAGCTAATTCCTCTGAAGAGGACCATCTATTCTTTCTAAGTGCTCTGTTCTTAGCCTGCAGGCTCTACTGAAACCTCTTCATTTTAGGCAACTTTCCTGGTATTTGAAATACCTGTGACATTCTCACTGCCATCGACTAGACTTAGACTCATACCAACCCTACGGGGAAGGGTAGAACAGTCCCTGTGGGTTTCTGAGGTTATAGAAGACTCTTGGGGAGATATTAGTGATTTTGAACTGTTCATTCTTATGGTAACATCATGATAAATGGAGAAAAGGTTGAAGTTGTCAGGGATTTTGTTTTGCTTGGATCCACAATCAATGTCTTTTGAAGCAACAGTCAAGAGATCAAAAGACACGTTGTTTTGGATAAATCTGCCCAAGACCTGTTTAGTCTACTGAAAAGAAAGAAGACTCAGAGGACTGAGGTGTGCCTGACCCAAGCCATCATCGCTCCGTTGCATCATATGCATGGGAAAGTTGGACATTGAATAAGGAAGACTGAGTAAGAATAGGCGCGCTTGAGTTGTGGTGCTGGAGAAGAGTATTGAAAGTACCATGCACTGCTAAAAGGACAAACAAATCTATCCTTAAAGAAGTATGGTGTGGAAAAACAATCCCTTCCTAGACTACTGTCCAATGGACATTAAGAATCTTAACAGACTCAAAGCAATAGAAAAATACACAAGGTTATCAAGGGATTACCACCAACAACAAAAAATCCCCTGGACCAGATGGCCTGATAGGAGAATTTTACCAAGAATTCAGGGAAGGACTGACACCAATTCTACACAAACTCTTCCAGAACATAGAAAAGGATGGCAAAGTCCAGAACTCCTATGAAGCTAGTATAATTCTGATATCAAAACTGGAAAAGAATCCCACAAGAATCAAGAACTGTGGGATGGAGGTTCAATTCCAGCTCCACAGGAGCAAATGCTGGGCCTCCTACTCCCACTATCAGGGGGTAGTGATGCCCCAAAAAGCCAAAAAACAAAAACAAAAAAACAAAGAACTGCAGATCAATACCCTAATGAACATCAATGCAAAAATCCTTAAAATACTGTCCAAAAGAATAAAAAAGTATATGAAATCAATCATTCAATATGAGCATGTGGGATTCATACCAAGGATTCAGGAATGATTCAACATATGAAAGACCATTAGTATCATTCCTCACATTGACATGAAAAGAACTATAAGAACCACATGATAATATCAATAGATGTGGTAAAATTCGGCAACATCCAACACCAATCCCTGTTTAAGACATTCAAGAAGATAGTAATGGAAGGAAAATTTCTCAAGATAATACAAGCTATATATGAAAATCCACACCAATGTGGTAGTCAAGGAAGAAAAGACAAAACACAATCCCACTGAAAAGGGGAACCAGACGAGGCTACCCCTTGTCCCCACTCTTATTTAATATCATACTGGAGGTTTTACCTAATAACATAAGGCAAAGAAGAGACAGCAAAGGTATTCGCCTGGGAAAGGAAGAAGTGAAACTATCGTAATTCACAGATGATATGATTTTATATATGGAGAATCCCAAAAGCTCCCCCAGGGTAGTACTAGAAGCAATAGAGGAATATGGCAGAGTTACAGGATACAGGATCAACAAACAGAAGTATATTGAATTGCTATACAAATCAGATAGAGAAGGCCACAGAAGAGATTTAAAAGGTGGTACCCTTCACAATAGACAAAAACAAATAGAAATATCTAGAGATATGCCTGACTAAAAGGACAAACGATTTATATGAGGCAAACTACAGAACACTATTGAAGAAACCAAGAGTGACCTCAATAAATGGAAGAATAGGCCATGTTTATGGATTGGAAGACTCAATTTAGTAAAGATGTCAGTTCTGCTCGAGGCACTACATAAGTTTAATGCAATCCTGATACAATTGCCCTCATCTTCAAAGAAATGGAAAAACTGAGCACCAACTTCATATGGAAAGTGAAGAGACCCCGAAATAGCAGAGCAGTTTTCAAGAAGAAAGGTACAGGTAAGGCTTGCCTTACCTGTCTTTAGCATAAATTATACAGTAACAGTGGTCAAAATCACAGTACTATAATGACAGATACTCAGAACAATGGAAACAAACTGAAAACCCAGAAATAAAATCATCAGTATACAGACAACTGATCCTTAATAGGGGACAAAAATATCAAATGGGAAGCAGCAACTCTTCAACAAGTGGTGCTGGAAAAAATGGATATCTTACCTGCAGAAAAATGAAGTTAGACCCTTGTCTCACTCCATGCACAAGAATAAACCCAAGGGGGTCAAAGACTTTGAAGTAAACCCCCAAATTATTGTGGCCACCAAGGAGGGAACTGGGGAAAACCTGAGAACTTTGGCACAAGGAATGCATAGGCAATCAGAAATAGGGAAGGACAAAAACATAAAGGAGGGACAAATTGAAAAGTGGAATGTACTGAAGATAAAGCACCTGTGTACATTGAAAGAATTCATGAAGAGAGTTATAAGAGAACCCATGGAATAGGAAAACATCTTTAGCAATTACACATCAGAAAAAGACCTTATTAGTAAAATCTATAATAAATGGCTAGCTTCCAAAGAGAAAAGAACCTAATTGCCCACTAAGGTGGTTGGCAAAGGACCTGAACAGTTTCACAAGGGCATTAATCCAAATGGGCAATAAACATATGACAAAATGTTTGTGATAATTATTCATTAGAGAAATGCAAATTAAAACAACAATGAGATGCCACCTAATGCTTTCAAAGATAACCTAATTCAAAAAATCAGAAAGCAATATGTGTTGGAGGGGTTGTGGTGAGATAGGAACTCTCATTCACTGCTGGTGGACCTGAACATATGTACAGTGACTATGGAAATCGATTTGGTGATATCTAAAACAGATGGAAATTGAGCTACCATATTACCCAGCAATCCCCCTAGTGGGCTTATACCTAGAAGAGGCAAGAAAGCAACCATGACCAGACATCTGTGTTCCAATGTTAATCACAGCACCGTTCACATTGCAAGGACTTGAAAACTACCCAAATTTCCATCAGCAGAAGAATGAATTATAAAGCTGTGGTACATACATACAATGGAGTACTACGCATCATTAAAAAGCAGTGATGAACGCATGTAGCACATCACCCCTTGGGAAGAACCAGAGAAAAGTATGCTAAGTGAAGTAAGCCAAGCAAAAAAGGACAAATACAGCATGAGTTCACTCATGAGGCTAGCTTAAAAAAAATTCAAAAGAGATGTAGGGAAAAAGTTACTGTATAAAACATTCCTGAGGTGAAGTCTAGGTAGTATGGCCAGAAATACATATGGTAGCCAACTATAAGGGAGAGGTGGGGGAAGAAAAAATAAAGAAATGGGTAGTGTGGACACAGGGCACTGACCCACCCAAGGAGAGGGTATTGTTTATATCTCCACACGGAAAGAGGAACCAAACTTCAACCTGATGCTCCAAGATATGAATGCAACATACCGACGTGAAACAGGGAACCAGTATAAAGGTCTGAGGGGCCAAATCCAATCCCAACTATTTGGACAACCACCCCTCCCCCCAGAAGAATTTACTTCAGAGGACAGCACTGAAGCTACAGCTCAGGGAGAGGGACATGTCTGATCAGAGCACGTGGGAGCAAATGAAGGGAGAGGAAGAGAGTGTGGAGCATGTCCTGGCCCACCAAGTCTTGAGGATAATATCCCTGCTCAGAGCAGCCAATCCACAGAGAGAACCATAGGGCTGGCCCCACTATGAGACAAGACATCCCTCATTGACCCAATGCCCTATGGGGGACAACACTGGAGACACAGTGTGGGAATTGTGCCCAATCTGACCTCACCACTGAGGTTAAAAACAGGGGCATGCAACAAAACAGCAAGGGGAGCAAAGCAAGGAAATCCCAAGACGGGGTCAGGGCGTGGCACCCCATCAGACTTGACTGGAAAACACTCCTAAAGGCCAACAATCAGACCTTGAACTATTTACAGGATTTTCTCCTTTTTGTCATTTTTTGTTGTTTTCATTGTTTTGTTTTCTTTTGTTGCTTTGTCTTTCTCTGTCTTTTTCCCTGAATATTATTATCTCTGCATGTCTCTCTAGATAAGATAGGTAGGATAAGCAATGTAGAAGAGAAAATAATGGGACCAACAGTTCGAGGAGAACATGGAAGACAGAAGGTGGGAGGAAGGAAGTGTTGTAACAGTGTAAGATAAGACAAACCCAGGAACAAGGGAACAATAAGTAATCCAAAATATGTGGTGAGGAGGGTGTAGCAGGCCCGGTCAAAGGCAACGTAACCGAGAGAAATTACTGAAACACAAATGAAGGCTGAACATGATAGTGGGACAAAAAGAAAGTAAAAGGAAATAGAGAAAAGGCTTAGGGGGCAAAGGACATTTGTAGAGGTCTAAATACAGGCATGTACATATGTAAATATATTTATATATGATGATGGGGAAATAGATCTATGTGCATATATTTATAGGTTTACTATTAAGGTAGCAGATGGACATTAGGCCTTCACTCTATTACTCCCTCAATGCAGAAACACTTTGTTCTATTAAACTGGCATTCCATGATACTCACCTTCCTGATACGATCGCTGAAGACAAAGCCAGTGCATAAGCAAATGTGGTGAAGAAAACTGATGGTGCCCAGTTATCAAAAGATATAGTATTTGGGGTCTTAAAGGCTTGAAAGTAAACAAGTAGCCATCTAGCTCAGAAGCAACAAAGCCCACATAGAAGAAGCACAGCAGTCTGTGAGATACAAGATGTCAAAGATATCAGTATCAGGCATCAAAGATCAAAAAATCATATCATTGTGAATGAGGGGTAGTGCAGAGTGTAGCCCGAAGTCCATGTGTAGGTAACTAGGCCTCCCCTTACACAAGGGTGGCAGGGAGGAAATGACTAGTCAGGGTGTAGTATAGTAACAATGAAACATACAACTTTCCTCTAGTTCTTTATGCGTCCTCTCCCCCACTTTCATGATCCAAATTCTACCTTACAAACCTGACTAGACCAGAGGACGTATATTGGTATAGAGAGGAACTGGAAACAGGAAATCCATGACAGATGAATTCCTCAGGACCAGTGGTGACAGTAGGGATCCTGGGAGGGTGGAGAGAAAGTGGGGTAGAAAAGGGGAACAAGGATCTACATACAACTCCCTCCCTGAGGAACAGACAACAGAAAAGTGAATGGAGACGTCAAACTGTAAAATATGACAAAATAATAATAATTTATAAATGTTTAAGGGATTCTTGAGGAAGGTGGGATGAGGAGGGAGAGGGGAAAATGAGGAGCTACTACCAAGGGCTCGAGTAGAAAGAAAATGTTTTGAGAATGATGATGGCAACAAATATTTAAATGTGTTTGACACAATGGATCGATGGATGCATGGATGCATGGATGGATGGATGAACAGACTGTGATAAGAGCTATATGAGCCCCCAATAAAATGATTTTATTAAAATATGACAAAGATGTGTGGTCGTAGTACTCCTTAGAAGAGTGATTCTCAACCTTCCTAATGCCTGCAACCCTTTAATACAGTTACTCATGGTATGTTGACCCCCACAACTAAATGTTTTTCATGTTACTTCATAACTGTGACTTTGCTTCTATTATGAATCAGATAATCCCTGAGAAAGGGTCATCTGGACCCCCAAAGGGGTTGCAACCCACAGGTTGAGAACCACAACCTTAGAGCCTCCTCAAGATGGATTGACACTGTGCCTGCAACAATGGGCTCAAGCCAAAGAACAGTTGTGAGGCTGGGGAAAGACCAGGCTGCGTTTGGTCCTGGGGTGCATACGGCCAATATAGTCAGAACTGTGTGGACGACACTGACCAACATCAGCGGAAGGGTCACCTCAAGTCACTCACTGCTCCATGTTACAATCTCCCCACTTCTTGATCAACATTAGATATCATCAATCTTTTCTTTTTTCAATTTTTATTGTGAATTAGGTGGAGGATTATATATCAGATCTTTTTCTTTATTACATCCCACAGTTTTTAAACAATTTATCAAATCCCCCAATAGCCTGCCCTATTTCCTCTGCCAAAACCCTTATACATTTTTTTCCCTATCTCCCTTTTGTAGTACTGTATATACTAGAATATAAGCCCAGTTTTTCAACACATTTTTAATGCACTTTGTGTGGCAAAATTAGGTGCCTCGACTGATATCCGGGTCAGTTTATGCTTGCGTATATACGTTATATTATCTCCTCTTCGCCCAAATTAGCACCTGTCTGCTCTCTAGCCTCTTGCTTTTCATGCCTTTTCTTCCCCTCCCAGCCTCAGTAACAAAGTCTGTTTCTTTGGATATTAAAACCTTTCCTTTTAAAAAAATTTTATTTTTATATAACAGTGGTCTCATTCAGTATTTTCCTTTTGTGTTTGACTCACTTCGTTTAGCATAATGTCCTCTTAACTCATCCATGTCATGGCATGTTTCAGTTTCATTATCCTTTAGTGATAGTATTTTAGTATAGGCAAGTGCTAAAGTCTATTACATTCGTCTCTCACTGAAGGGCATTCATATTATTTCCATCTTCTGGCATTGCACACAGTGCAGTGATGAATATGGGTAGGCATATTTCTGTTTGTGCTGTATTCTTTGTTTTTGGTATATATGCCTTCTAAATTTAAGGATTCTAAAAGGTATGTAAGGGTCTTTGGGTTGGGTGTTGGGCAATAACTACCAGTTCAGTGGTTCAAACCCACCAGGCACTAAAAAACGCAAATTGGAACCACACCAGACACCACCACTCGCTATTCAAAAACTAAACAAATATGTTATGGTGGTTTCGAATTGTTGATCTTGTGGTGCCATCATGATAAATGGAGAAACAGATGAAGTTGTCAAGGATTTTGTCTTGCTTGGATCCACACTTCCTTAATGACCAGTGAGATTGAGCTCCATGCCTTGTAAGTGCCTATACAAATGCTTTCTTTGCCCGTTTAAAAAATGAAATTGTGAATCAATTATGATGATGATAATAAGGGTGATGAAGATGATGAAAACTAAAAAGGAGCTAAATACATAGTTATTAGTTTGTACACTTTTATCCCCCCTGTAAACTGTGTTCATTTCGGCAAATAAAGTCCTAGAGTATCCACTGTGACTTCCCGTGTGCTACTAAATTGCAAACATTCTCAATCTGGTCTGCATACTGTCCTTTATCTGATTGGTGTTTGTAAATATTTCCTCTCATGCCGTGGCTTGCCCTTCACTTCCACTAGTTGCAATGAGCAAAAGCTTTTTCTTTTTCAAGTCCAATTTTGTCATGTATGGTTAAATTTATTTAAAATCTTGTCAAGGAAGTCTTTGTCAATCATAAAGTCATGATTTTCTCCTCTCCTTTGTGTTGAGGATGAATGTGTTTCTCCCTTTACATTTAGGTCCGTGATATCCTTCTAATTAATGTTGGTAAAAATAATAATTTATTTTGGTATAAGGTTTGAAGTAACATCACAGTTCATTTATTCTCCATATGGGTATCCAGTTATTCCTTCAGCACTTCTTGAAAAATACTATTCTTTTCCCACTGGATTTCTTTGGCATCTTTACTGAAAAATCAATTGGTCAGGTAAGTGTAGGTCCATTTCTGGATTCTCACTTCTGTCCTATTGATTTATCTGTCTAGCCTTATGAATCCTTCCATTTTTATCCTGTAGGCTAGGATCACAGTGAAAAGAGAGCGTGTTTAATACTTTTCATGAAACAATACAGTTTATAAAAATTTAAATATCACAATAGGCACACAAGAATGGTTAACCTTTCAAAAACCCATAAGTTCTCTAGCACAACATTTAAAGTAGAAATGTCAATGGAATCACTTGGGTTTATGTTGGAATCAGAAACATGAGAAAGTAAAGGCCTATTACTTAAGAATATAAATAAGGCAGAATGATATAACTAATTTGGCTTGGATTCATGCAGAGGATAATTTTCTAACTTAAGAGGGCTAAATAAACAAGATAATGACTGAAGCCCAGTAAGAGTACATCCAGCTCCTTTAACTGGTTTACTCTTTCAGCTGCAGAGGAACATCATCCCCAGAGTGCAAAATATCACACTAGATAATGCAACCAGGAGATCGTTGTCAGTAATCTGGAGAAGTGAAGAAGAACATGAGCTGCTAAAAGACTGACAATGCACAGAGGTTTCCACTCTCCAAACATGGTCGTGGGTGGGGAGGTGGAATAGGGAAGATGGATTCCAAAAAATAAATGCCAGTAAGAATATTGAAGCCTGGTGACATCATGGTACAGATGACACATAGTTTATCAGCATCACTTCAAGAGATCCCTGGGAAATAAAACAGTTTTCTTTCCCAAGCTAAATTACTTAAATTATATGAAAATATAACGGCTGAAAATGATTAGCCCAGGTTCTGAATTATTGAAAGTACCCAGTAAATGACTTTTGTAAAATAATGAACAAATGAACCTCAGAGTGCAGTCTCTGACAAATTACAGAAAGAAATAAGAGAGCGCCCCGGTGGCGTAGTGGTTGTGCGCAGGACTGCGGCCCACTGGGATGGAGGTTCAATTCCCACTCACAGGAGCAAAGGCTGGGCTTCCTACTCCTACCACCAGGGCAGTGATGTCTAATTAAAAAAAGAAAGAAAGAAATAAGAGAAAAAGACATGAAGTTTAAAAAAAGTAAATGTAACTATTTTACAATACCAAAGACTAGAAAATCTTGATGGAAGGGGCTCATGATAAAAACAGATGCCCCTTTTCTCTGCAAGGCACAGCTAGTGAGTGACTAGAAGTACAATTGGGGAAATATCAAGGGAAAAGTTGAGTTCATATGCATGTGGAGGCCAGAGGGGATGTCAGGAACAGATGTGAGAATGGGAAGTCAGTGCAATCATGGTTTTTAAATCCATGAGATCACCAGGAAGAGAGTATGGATTGATTTGTGAAGTGATCCATGGACTAAATCCTGGGACACTTGGGAATATAAGGAGGGTTTGTTTAAAATATATAAATAAATTAAAAGGTTGAGCACTGCAACCCAGGAGGTTGGATGTGTGTGGGGAAAAGACATAAGAGAGTTTGGAGGTCCTGAAAGCTAGCTGAAGCATCATTGTGGCAAATGCTGCTGAGAGGCCAGAACACGGAGTGGAGACCTGAAGCAAGTGGAGATTGGTCATCTTGACAAGAGCAAGGCAAGGGCAATGAGAGGACAAAATCCTAAGTAAATAAAATTAGTTCAAGGTGAAAAGAGGACTGCGGGAAAGGAAAACACAATTTTTTTATGGGTTTTACTATAAAGAGGAGCAGGGAAATAGAAGAGATGGTGAAGAAAAGTTTGTTTAGCATTAGAGATTTTATAGCATATTTATATGCTTCAGAGAACAATTCCATAGAAACAGAAACATGAATGATATATGAGTAAGAGGGAATGATTTCAGAAAAATCCTTAAATGTTTGAAAAGTGATGTTTTGAAGTACATACAAGTGAGGATAACAGCCTCAGATGACAGCATATACATTGCAGTGCAGTGTACATACTCCCATGCAGTGCACAGACAACCATGCAATGTAGTATACAATATACCCATGCAGTGCAGTGTGCATACTCCCATGCAGTGCTGTGGATATACACCCATGCAGTGCAGTGGATATACACCCATGCAGTGCTGTGTACATACTCTCATGCATTGCAGTGCACCTACTCCCATGCAGTACAGTGTACATGGGCATAAAAAGTATGTTCAGGGCTTGTCATGGATCAGATATTTGAGAACACCGAGACTGAGAGAGAGGAGGGTAGTTTCAATATTTATTCAGTAGTGTACCAATAGGAGGAAGAGACTGGGCAGAAGAAGCCTTGAGACCATGGTGTAATCTTCTGCTTAGCTCCAGTATCAGCATTGTCCTTAGCACACAACTGCACTCAGTCATTAGCTGGGTGCCAATTGATAAAGCCCTAGTTTCAGCTCAAATGTAGACTCTGATGGCATTAATTGCTAGAAGATAGAAGTCAAGAATACTCTATGCAACTGGGCAACTAGTCCCTTCTTAACAAAGTATCTAAAAGAGCATCATATGTCTGTCTCAGGATGGCAGTAATCTCTTGAATATGGTCTTGAAAGTGAACTAATAAGCAAGGCCATCAACTGAATGGGAAGGGATAGGATTGGAGGCTTGTGAAAAGAGAAGATATGAAGTAATTTACTTGTAGTCAAGAATGTTAAGTGATATCTAGGAACCCCTGTTGGCTTACTAGTGACCACTGGTCCTGTCTTTAAAGGAATGTCAGCAGAGTGATCCAAAGAAGCAAAAATACTTGAAAAGTTTAATGGTGAAGAGTTACTTAACCCGATATCGTTAAAGCGCTAAGTGCCAACCGAAATCAGTAAAACCATTGTTACAGGGATATAGAGACATTTTCTTCTTCTAAAGATTAAGAAAAATTCTGCTAGTAATCTGTCAACAAAAACAGGTTAAACACATATTATATCCATGGTTGATAGGTTTTCTATAAGACTGTCAAATCAATTCAGTGAGGAAAGATTTTCCGTAACAAATGATGCTGGAATAAATGGATCTCTACAAAGGGGACATCAAAAGTTAGTGGAAAAATGGAATTTAAGGATAATGAAATTTTTCCACAAAGTTTCTGAAGTTTCATGCATGAAAAAAAGCAAAATTTAAAAAAAGAGCAAAGTTGGACCCAAACTTCATACATGCCCATCTCTCAACATGATAAATGACTGATGCATAAGAACTAAAACCATAAAACTCTTATAGAAAAAAACAAAAGCAAACAGTGCTAAAACTTTGAGACCTTATTTTTGACAATGACTATGTATATATGATACCAGAAGCATGAACAACAAAACTATATAATAAAGTTCATCACAATTTTAAACTTTTGTACAAAGAATTGAAGATATTATTGGGGAAATATAAGGAAATAAGAATCAAACTGACTTCACTTTTCCCTGAAAAGCAGAGGAATGGCCGCATAGTTAAATGCTATTTATAAGATTTGGTGCCACAAGAAATGAAAAATCCAGCACAACTAGTATAAATAATAAGATAGATTTCGTGGTTTACATATTTCTAAGTTGGCTCTAATGTTGGTGGCTAAGAAGGCCGAAGAAAGAGGCTCTGAGATTCAGTGACTCAGTAATCTTGCCAATCTCAGAAAAGAAGCCTCATCTTGGGTTACTGATCATCCTGTTCCCACAGTTCCAGACCTTACAAGGAGACATGACAATATCAAGCAGAAGAAACCAACTCTCACATGCCCATTCATAAGCCAATCACTGTTAAGGAGAATAGAATTGACCTTGTAAAGCACATGACTGGGTAGAGTTTAGATTGCCCTGTCTGGATGATCCAAGAATGATGAATAATAAAATCCAAATCCAAAAGAGGGAATGAGATCAGAGTTTAAATTATGAGCACCAATTTAAAGAAGCCTATGGATAATAGTGAGCAACCAAAATCCATCCCTACATGGAGTAAGCCTCTGGTGAATTCCTTCTGATTGCAGTCAAGGGATGCAGATAACCTTGCTATCCAGCTGAGATAAATTTGATTATGATAGTTGTAATTAGGTTAAAATGTAATACTTGATCACTTGGTCTCCCTTTGGACTCATTTTAAATTTGTTCGGGTTTTTTAATATTTTCTGCTTTCTTCTCAATTGAGGTTTTCCCTTTGGTTTATTTTCATATTGTTGACCTTTTCCTTCTTTCATGTGTGTGTGTGTGTAACATAATAATATATGTAAAACATATAAACATATAAAATACCAAAGACCGAACTTTTCCACAATTATATACTCCAAAATATTAAGCAAACTATTTCCCAGCATTTGGTTGAAAGTCAGTAGTTAGATATTCTCCCTAAAGACAGTAGATAAAAGGCCTTTGCATGTCTCATAATAGATAGAGCTAACTCCCCTGCTGTTCGGTGATGGTTCGCTTCCATTGAAGCCTGTGGGCGGTTTCACATGCTGTCATTAATGATTTCTCGTCTAACCTGTTTAGCCACATCCAGGAGTCTGGGGTCTGTCTTATCACATGAGACCCAGATATCCCCCTATCCTTTGACCTGTGCCTAGAACACAACCCCTTCCTGTGACATATGTCCTTGCCTGTAATTAGGGGCATTGAATGGCGCCAAAGGGTATATAAAGCTTGGGCACTGTAAGGACTCTAGCTTGCACAGCACTCCTGCCTTTCAGCCCTGGATGCTCTCGGGGCCCCTCTCCCAGCTCCTTCAGAGAATCCCTTCCCCCACTTGCCGCCTCTTCACATGCGCCAGCTGTCGGGCTGAGGTGAGCATGCTACCATGATGCAAAATGTGTCTGACTCCTTTTATTTCTCTCTTTCTCGTGCGCTATAACTTTACTATAGTAAATAATAATTATTGCTGTACAACTGCGCCTATGGAACCTGTGACGTATGTACCAGAGGCTGGCTTCCTCTGAAGATACATATATCTTCAGGGGTTTGGGGGTATGTTTTCAGTATATGAAGTTCAGGATGGGTAAATATAGAAAATAAGTGATATAATGGCTTATTGGGGATGGGCACAGGGAGGGGAGAGAATTGGGGAGTAAATAATGGATACGAGAAGAAGAAAATGTTCTAGAACTGACCGTAGTGATGCTTGCACAACTCTTTTTAACTTGATTGAAACTGTGGAAGTATGAGATATAGTAATTATCTCTCGATAGAACTATTTTTTTTGGGGGGGGGGGACATCACTGCTCTCCGGTGGTGGGAGTAGGAGGCCCAGCCCCAATGCTGGAATTGAACCTCCATCCCAGTGGACCGCAGTCCCGCGCACAACCACTACACCACCGGGGCTCAGCCCCTCTTTTTTTTTTTTTTTTGATAGAATTATTCTTAAAAAATAAAGATACATTAAAATAAACATTTATCTCATGGAAATCCCTTTCAGAGTGGGCACTGGTGGTAGCCAGAACAATGTAATTCTTCTGCTCTCAGGGGGTAAAGGGTGTCTGCTCTGTCAGGGAATCAAACACCAGGTCTACCAGGACACTTATGGGAATACTTACCAGTAAACTAACAAGGGCCAGAAGAACTACAAGGTGCCTGGCTACTACTGCCAGATGCTCAGAAAGGATTACATTAGACGGTTTGAGAGAGGGGGAGAAAAAAATGTGGAACAAAACTCAAAAGCATTCAACAGCAACAGCAGGCCAGCCTTTCTGATTGGATCAATAATCGTGGAACCTTCAGGAGTGCACCCTTTAGACCTGGCACTGAACTCATCCTCAGCTCATTTTTTCAACCAAATAATAGATAGATAAAGGGGGAAATAGCGTGGGGGTATGTTTGCCTACCTTAGAATCACCAGCCATTTGAGAACAAAGAGGTAGTGTTGACTCTGACAAAGTTCAGAAGGCAGGAAGGGTTAGGAAAGGAGGAGAAAGGATTGGGGAAACACAGTGAGGAACTGGGATACATGCTCCTACTTTGTGAGGATTTCGATCAGTGACATGAAAGAAATTGTGTATGAAATGTTGAGTGCATAATAGATCTGCTCTGTGAAACCTCACCCAATTCACAATGAAAAGTAAATGAGCACTAACATGACACTTAGTCTGGGACTGGAGGGCTGAAAAGGATAAGATAGGTGAAGAGTTCAAAGAAAAGCATTCCAGACCGAAGGAAGCATAGGTGAGCATTTTGTGGCAGTCATGTGCTTAAGTTAATTTTATAATTGAAATGTAGGGGTGGAATCTAGCCTGTTAATCTGGAGGTAGCCATTGAGCAGCCAATGAGGCTTCTATGTGGGCATGACTTTCTCCTGAGACTTCTGGGAAATCTTGCGATATTTCCCTCATGAAGATGAGAAGCTATCTTCCCCAGTTGTTGGGAGTTAGTCTCAGAGATGATTAATCACGGCCAAGACATGCTGGCAGTGTTCGAGAAGCTGGAGGAGTCAGCGGAGAGACCACATAGCTTTACCCTGATGGAGCCAGACCTCTGAAGCTGGGGTGGCCAGATGGAGACCTCTGCCAGCGATGAGTTGCTTCTGCTGTCGATGGACCCTGCGCCCTGGAGGCGAGGTGCCCTGTCAGCACCGGGATTCTGCACCCACTGACCTGTGACTTCGTGAGTCAAAAGAAGACTTTATAGACTGATTTCGAGCATATGGGTTAATATCAGACTTATGACTTAGAACTGGAGTAAGCTGGGATGCTTTCTCCATGTCCCATTCCTTTTGTATATAAACCCTTTCCTTATATCGATATGCGTGTCCTTGAATTTGTTTCTCTAGTCTACCCGGACTAACACATTATGGTACCTCAGGAGTGGGGTACTAGAGAACAAATCATAAAATGGAAAGTAGAAGCTTGTTTGACTTGTGCCTCGTGGTATTGTTACTTTTTTGGCTAGACAGAAGTCAGATATGTCCTTGGAGTTTACTGAGTTATTTTCTGGAAACAATATGGGAAGTTAAAGTTTTGATTATTTTGCTTGGATGCTGTCTTTGGTTATTTCTATATAAAATGAATACTGTTAATGTATATCTTGAGTTAAGGGATAAAAACTGCCTTTTAAATGTCTCAGAACAGGTCCTGCTAAAGGAAAATGGTTAAGAAAGTCAGAATGCCTGACTGAAAGGAGGGATCTGTTTTGATGCCTTCAGAGACCTAATTCAATGTTTTTGTCAACAATAGTTTAGATAAGGATATAGAAAAGCTTAGTAAGTATTCACCTTGACTATTTTAAGAATTAAATTTGATTTCTGACTATGCTGCTTATACTGATTTCTTATGCCTGTTATTATAAATATAAGGATGCATAGAAATGTTTATTGGGAAGTATGTAAAAGAGTTTGCAAATCTAGATACCTCAAGCCAAGCATTGACCTCTTGAGGGTTTAGGACTTAGCGTCAAAGACATCTCTAAAGTGATTAACCCCACCTTGAGCTTAAATGGGGTTAGGCTACACCTGGAAAGACTTCTCTGAAGAAAGTAGCCCCACCCAGTCTTTCGGTGTACTCAGGATACCTGTAGTCTGAGAGAAAGTCAGACTGACCGATAAAGAAGGATAGAGTCAATTTCCTTGGAAAATCCTGACTAGTGATTGGCTTCAAAAGCGAAGGAATCTGGAACCATGACGATAACTCCTCTCTGGGTCTGAATGTTAAAGGAAACTTGTGGCAGGCTGAAATGCTTGTTAGGTGACCACCCAGATTTACTGCTTGTCGGTGAAAGCAGGAGAAATGCGGCAATAAAGAGCCAGGTCGACTTTGGCCACTGACACCCGGGGACTTGGTTCACAGGAAATAGAGGAGACGAGAGCGGGTTTACTTGTCTGAAGTTCATGACTATCATGAGAACTAGGCATGTTGAGAATTTGTTGGGACCTTGGTCTAAAGGAAGATGATCAATGGCTACCCTGGTAGGCTAAGTAGAAAAGCCCCCATCAAGTTGACCAGAACCCGACCAGAGGAAGAGATGCGATTTAAGTCTGTGAACTGGTGCATATCATTGCTGGCTTTATGGATGTTATCCTGATTTGACTTTGCTAATGAATGCACACTTTATGAGTTTCCAACTGGAATGAAGATTCTTCACATTGAAAGATATGATTGTTTCCTCAGAGCACTGGGGTGGTATAAGTGGGCAATACAGAAATTAGATCCCCAAAATGGGGGGATAAAGGCACGAGGTGGTTGGCTTGCAAACTCTTATAGGTGGTGGAATATATATTCCTAGGGTTAGAGGATCAAGGTGTAATATTTTGCAACTACAGTTGTAAGGCACAGGATATCTTTTGTTTTGTTCGCTTATATGTTATTTTTAAATTCTGGTGACACATGTTGAATTGTATGAATTTTAGTTTTATCCTGTTAGGTATAGATATTATTTTATTGTTTATTTGAAGGTTACATATGGTTATAGAGTTGTGTGAAAGTATAAAATTAACAAGGGGTGGTCTGTGGCAGTCATGTGCTTATGTTAATTTTATGATTGAAATGTAGGGATGGAGTCTAGTCTGTTAATCTGGAGATAGCCATTGAGCAGTCAATGAGGCCTCTATATGGGCATGGCTTTCTCCTGAGACTTCTGGGAAATCTCGCGATATTTTCCTCATGAAGATGAGAAGCTATCTTCCCCAGTTGTTAGGAGTTAGTCTCAGAGATGATTAATCACAGCCAAGACAAGCTGGAGGAGCCGGCGGAGAGACCACACAGCTTTGCCCTGATGGAGCCAGACCTCTGAAGCTGGGGCGGCCAGATGGAGACCTCTGCCAGCGATGAGTTGCTGTAGATGGACCCTAAGCCCTGAAGGCGAGGTGCCCTGTCAGCACCGGGATTCTGCATCCAATGACCTGTGATTTCGTGAGTCGGAAGAAGACTTTATAGACTGATTTCGGGCATATGGGTTAATATCGGACTTATGACTTAGAACTGGACTGGGCTGGGATGCTTTCTCCATGTTCAATTCCTTTTGTATATAAACCCTTTCCTTATATCGATATGCGTGTCCTTGAATTTGTTTCCCTAGTCTACCTGGACTAACACACATTTAATCAAGGAGACCTGAAAGATTAGAGTAATTGTAGTAGACAAAGATATCAGAGAGGAGAGTAAACTGGAGTTGGTTAGATCAGGTTGGAGAGTCAGCTTGTGCCAAGTTGTGTGGCGCATATAAGGAATTGGGAGCTTTATTTTTAAAGTATATTAGAAATCACTGCTCTGTCTTGAATAGAAAGCGACATATCTGCATTCTTTTTTAAGATCATTTTGTCTGCCCTTTAAAAAACAGATGAAAGGAGTACAAGAATGGGATCCAAGAGACTGTTGATGGTAAGAAATGATGGTAAGATCTTGACGGAGTGTGAAATGGAGAGAACTGGATAATTCAGAAATGCGTATAGAGAGACTCAGTAGGACAAGCTAATAAAATCAAAGATCTAGACTTTTGATTATGTCATTCATGATACTGAAAGAACCAAAAATTAGCAGGAAAGAGGGCAGGGTAGCAATGAGCTCCATGGGAAATATTCGAATGTGAGATACCCATGAGGCATCCCAGAGAAGATGGTAGGTAAGCAGTTGAAGTTTAGAGCAGGGGTCTACGCTGGAGCTATTTCTTTGGAAGGCTTGTCACACAGATGTTTAAAACCTTAGAGAAATGGAGGAGATTACCTAAGAAAAAAGAAAGAGATGGCAATGTGTAGAAATTGGGTGGAGAAAAGAAAGTGAAGGTAATAGGACTGGAACAGGAAAATCAACTTGGAACTCCTGGAAGCCAAGAGTAGGAAAGGGATACTAAACAGTCAAAGCTCCAAACGTCAAATAAAGTGGAGACATGCATTTTCTCTTTAGACTTGGCAACTTGAAGGTTGATGGTAACAAAGGGAGTTTCAGTCCAGTGGTGGAGGTGGGATTCGAGTGGGAGTCAGATGAGAACAAAGGCAAGGTAAAGAAGTAGAGACTGCTGGTTTTACACACTGCTGTGGAGAAGCTTAGCCATGCAAAAGGTGGAAGCAGAAGCTTCAAATAAGTTAAGCCATAAGAAACACAGAAGCTGGAGAAAGATCAAGTTCAAGCGAAAAGCTTTCGTTTGTTCATTTGTTGGAACACGTAAGATTGTAAACAAAACACGGTAGAGGCATCTGACCTCTTCTAACTCCATGAGGGGTAGAGAGAGACACCATCCATATTAATACATAGCTGATTCCCATTCCTTTTTGAAGAATTGATTGAATTCATTTATTTGTCCCCCTTTTTAAATGTTTTATTATGAAGCTGGTGAAAGGCTGTAGAGAAATTCTGTCCTTTTTTGAACGATTCGTTTACCTTTGTTTCATGTAATTTATTGAAATTCTCACAATAATATAACATCACACATCCCACTTCCTTTCTATATTGCCCATTTCCATTCCACACCTCTTCTTAGCCTGGTGAGCTTTGTCCTTGGGTAAATGCTGCCTTTTGGTCTCAAGTGGTTGCTTACTAATCCACATTCTCTATTGTTGATTATTCTCTGGTGTTGTTCCTCTCACGGACCTGCATATGTTTTTGGCTGAAAATTGAGCTGCAGGGTGAGTTCATTTTCAGATTGCAAGCTTAGCTAAAGTCTGCACCTGGGAGTTTTCACCATTTCTAGCCACCCAGTAACGCTTGTCTTTATAATTTTGAGTTTCATTCCACATTTTCTCTGCATGTTATCCAGTACCTTCTAATGTACTCGCTTTCAGAGGGATTGATAGTGGCAGTTGGACAACAGAAAGTTCTCTTCTGGCCTCAGTCATGGAAACCGATGTTATGAGGCCATTGAACTGTTCCCATGTGTCTTAGATTTTCTTTCCTCTTCTTTGCTGTGGATGAGGAAGGACCAATTATCGAATATTATATGGCCATTCCCCAGCTTTTTTTTTTTTCATTCCCCAGCTTTTTTTTTTTTCATTCCCCAGCTTTTAAGACCCCAGGTGCTACTCACCAAAGTAAGACGTAGCACATTGTCTTGGACTGTGCAATGTCAATGGACGTTGGTGTTCCCCAGTGCAGCTTTTCTTTCAACTGCAGGATAATATCTTTCACTTACCTTTCAGCCATTATGGATGATAACAAACAAAGAAATTATCTACAAATTAAAAGGTTCACTTCCCACCCTTACTCTTTTTCTTCCCAAGTCCCATGCATGCATGAGGCTAGAGACATGGCAATGAATTGCACTTCTGATATCAATTGTCAAAATGGTGTGGTGGCCATATGAGACCTCCTTGTCTAACCTCACCAGGGGGAAGAGAATCATTCCAATCAATATAGCCCAGAGAGAATCACTAGGAGGTGGGGGTCAGACAGAGGTTCACCTCCACACTGTTAACAAATTCTGACAGCAGGGGTCCTTTGCACGGGCTCTCTACTGTGTGTCAAGTTTGATAATTTACTGTCATGACGACACAGAACACACCTATTTTACTCACTGTTAAGGGTTTAGGAGGAATTCAAGATATTATTCCGGATATTCAGGTTACAATTCAGGATATTCTTCAATCAGGCAGGATCTTCTCAGCTGCGTCTGCAGACAGTTCTCCGTCTCTCTTTCTGTGGCCCTCAACCTCTGTCCCTTGCCTGGCCTCTGGCCTGCTTGAGGAAGCCTTGCAAAACTATTAGCTCTGTAAATAAGTGCCCAGGAGCCCCTACATTTCACTAGGGACCTTGACCTGAAAGCGCTCAGCTCTCACTTGATGGATCAATGAACCCAGATCTACCAACAAGCGCCCAGAGGCAACCACTCAGCCAGGAAGTCTCCTGCCTGCAGGCACCGGTTCTCTTCTCTCTGGGTAGGCACGCCGTTACAAACCCCCTTCCTCCAAGGAAACCCACTCTGCTCCCTCTAGTCCCTTAAGGTTTTCTGTTTTCTGTTTTATCTCTCAGGGTTCTAATATGCATTGCAATAACAATGTAGAACTTCACAGGTGAAATTCATGCTTAAAAGCACAAACAAGTTGGAATGCCAGTAAGAAATGCTCAGGTTTGTATTATTTAGCAAACCATGTGACAAAGTTCTGTCAAATCTAACAAACACCCAGAGGGCATGCCTCTGTGCTCTGAGCCTCAACCTGAGGACATTCAGCTTGAGCCCCAAGGGCCAGCAAACTCAGCCCAGACGCACCCCACTCCCAGTAAGTCTGCCCAAAGGCACACGGATTCATTTCTCTCGGTCAGCAAGTCCAACTTCCTCTAGTACATGTCCAGAGGATGCACCCTTTTCTGCAAGTCAGCCTCTGGCACAGAAGCACTCATTTGAAGTTGCTCCACAGGTTGGAACGTCCTCTGGCCTGTGCTGTGGCTCCTGGAGCTGCTGCTGCTCCTCTGATGCCCTCACTGCATAGGGATCTTGGATCCCAAGGATGCCCTCTATTGCTGGTCCTTTCCGGTCATGAGATTCCCTCCAGCTTCTCAGAGGGTTCATTTTATCCACAGCAGGACGGCACTCCAGGGAATCCTGTTGACAATTATTCACAGGCAAATCCTATCACTGTCTTTCCTCACCTTTTTACTAAACTTATGCAGGGAAAAGTTGTTTGGTGGGAGTTAAGAGACCTTGGCTAGGAGAGCCTCATTCAACCACTCACTGCTCCTGCATTGTCTCACACTGGCCTTCTGGTTCTGGTACCACCATTCCTTACTTTTGAGCACCATCTCTAGTGTTCTAGTCCATTCTGTCTCCTGGACTCCAAGTCCAAAGCTGGTGTTCTCATCCATCTCTTCTTCTTGGTAATTAATTCAGTGCCTCTTATTTGTCTCAGGGATGGCTCATTTAAAGGCAAGTTTGGAGGCCACAACTGACCAATCCACTACTTAGAATTTCATACATTTTATTTTCATGATCCCATTCCTAGAATGGTGCCATGACCTTATTTGCATCATGAGACAGCTGTCTAATCCCTCTGGTGGGCTACAAGTGCTTCATTTGCATAGTCTTCCAGTCATGTTATGGCAATTACAAGACCAGTGTAAGAAAGGTCATATAAAAGCCATCCATGTACTGGCATGAAGTAGGGAACCAGTAGAAAGGTTTGAGGGGCCGGCCCCAATACCAACTATGTGTTCAGTTGCTCCTCCCCCCAGAAGATTATCCTCAGAGGACAGTGCTGAAGCTTCAGCTCAGGGAGGACTTGTCTGATCAGAGCATATGGGGGCAAATAAAAGGGGAGGAAGAAAGAGTGGAGCACATTCTGGCCCACCAAGCCAATCCACAGAGAAGACCATATGGCCAAACCCATGAGTAAACACAACTGACCCATAGTTCTACAGAGGACAACACTGGAGACAGAGTGTGGGAATTGCACCTGACTTGACCCCATCAGACTGAGGCAAAACACTAGGAGTGTGCAGCGGAACAGCAAGGTTAGTGGAGCAAGGAAGTCCCCAGGGAGTACCAAAAGTAGAATTTGGGAGCAGGGCAGCACCTCATCAGACTCAACCAGAAAACACTCCTAAAGGCCAACAAACATTCCTTGAACTATTTATAGGCTTTTCTTTTTCTTTTAGTTTTTGGCTTTTTGTTTTGTTTTGTTGCTTTATTTTGCTCTGTCTTGTTTTTGTACATGTTATTATTTCTGAAGTTCTTTCTAGATAAGATAGGTTTGATGAACAATCTGGAGGAGAAAACAACGGAACCATTGATTTCGGGGGAACATGGTAGACCAGGAGGAGGGGCAAAGAAAGTGATGTTAACAAACCTAGGGACAAGGGAACAACAAGTGATCCAAGGTCAGTGGTGAGAAGGGTGTGGAAGGTCTAGTAGGGCTTGATCAAGAGAAATGTAGCCAAGAGGAATTACTGAAATCCAAATAAAGACTGAGCATGATAGTGGGACAAGAGGAAAGCAAAAATAAATAGAAGAAAGAACTCACAGACAAAAGGCATTTATAGAGGTCTAGATAAAGGCATGTACATATGTAAAGGTATTTATGCATGAAGATGGGAAAACAGATCTATGTACATATATTGATAGGCTAAGTATTAAGGTAGCAGATGAACACTGGACCTCCACTCAGGTACTCTCTCAATGCAATAATACTTTGTTCTATTAAACTGGTATTCCATGATGCTCACCTTCCTGACACGATTGCTGAAGACAAAGCGGGTGCATAAGCAAATGTGGTGAAGAAAGCTGATAGTGCCCGGCTATCAAAAGATATAATGTCTGGGGTCTTAAAGGTTTGAAGGCAAACAAGGGGCCACCTAACTCAAGAGCAATAAAACCCACATGGAAGAAGCACATCAAGCTGAGGGATCATGAGGTGTTGAAGGGATCAGGTACCAGGCATGAAAGAACAAAAAATC